>JAVTVY010002724.1:0-33700 GCA_036873755.1 Hanleya hanleyi | reverse complement strand
TCGGCCCCGTTTAAACGAGCCAATGAAATTATCTGTAGTCAAATATTTCTCCGACATGCAGACGTGTCAGTTTCACGAGGCGCGAGACCAAAACGAAGTTGTGCAAATTAGCTATTTTATTTCTCACTCTAGTGGAGCATGCTTCTTTGTTTATCTTAAGAAAAATCATATTACAAACGGCCTAACATATTTGAAAACAAAATAAAATCGGCGGCAGACCACAGGAAAATGATATGCTTTTTTATTTTGTGATGGGGGCACTTCGAGGCCCACCATGGGATCATTTCAATCGATCGCTTTCTGGAGGTGTGTCTTCGTTGTATGAATGTGATTGCACCGATGTCGGATGTAACGGGACCAGTCGGATGTGACCATTTGGGAAACGCCCTATTACACTCAGATATCACCCGTTACCGCATGGCTACGAGCAGAAGTTTCTACGTATGATCGTGCCATGCGTTCGGATGATGGACACTTTCAAAGTTTCAACATTACTGCACAGACAGGATCCCTTCAGTATTAAGTTTTGTATCATCTTACTAACTCAAACTAGCCCAGTAAACAGAACAGAAATAGCATTCGTTCCTCGTTATAAAATCTTAAGTATGTTTCATAGCTCATGCGAAAGTGTCAAAGAGATTTGTCTTCGCTTCCAGTACCCAATGATGACACATGCAAAAAAAAAATACTACAAAACGAAGATGAAGGATCCTCTAGGCATTCAATTTCAGACTAACTTTGCTCATTTCACTTGTACTATAACAACCGACATCAAGTACAGTTTCTAGAAATCTTGAAACTCCTGAAACTTAGAAAGATAATATCGTGGTGTTTTCCAGTGTCCCTTTTTCGATCTTTTTCGCTCAAATTCGAAATTATGTAAACAAAATTACAAATCATTCGTTTGTTCTTAGTAACAATGGACAAAAAGATCCTCTTGTCATTAGCGTACAATCATCGGACAATGGTGGGCGCCAAGATCCTTCAGGATCTCTCGTCTATAATGACTTTTATGTTACGCACTTTTTTGGATTGATTAGACGATGTAGACACAGGTCAATGCGTTTCTCCACCCCGTCGGGGATTTCTGTAGCATTTTTTGAGGTAGTTTTTTGTACGTATTTACGATATCTGCTTGTTTGGCAGTGGACAATTGCTGGAATAGATATAGAGTTACTGCCAAAAATAGAGGTACAGCTAAAATCTTTTGATGATTTCCAGAATGAGATATTGTGGTACGCTTGAATATATATTGTTCAAATTTTGGCTTAGTGAACTGAAATTGATCAGATTATACGATTGGGGAGAATTGATAAGATATTAATTTATTAAGATTGAGTATATTCCAATAGCATTCACTTTTAGGAAATGTTATCAGAATTTACCTGAACACCCAGAGTCCCAATCCTCAAACTTTTTCTAAAAATGGTTAACAACGGTTCCACTCACGACTTGTTACAGATATACATTGAACTTTTTGAATACTATATTTGGAGAAAATATAGCGAAATTGAGATTTGGGTGACTCTCTCATGATCGTCCTTTGGAATTTACCAGGTTGGTCTGAGCCAATGATTATGCCAATCAGGTGAAAATGAGCTCAAGCTTTGTTGCAAACTTATTAAAACCAGCCCTTACCAACGGTATTTACTTATAAATCAGCGGCGTGTAAGAGGGTGAGCGTTTTTTTTTTGTTTTTTGTTTTTTTCTTTAGATCTGATTTTCATTAGATTGAATTTGTTGTGTTCCGCTACTGCAGAACGATTATTAAGCCTTTCTGCTCAGCCATATTTCATTTGTGCATGATGGCATAAGCAGATAGCTTCCGTGTGCGGGCAACTTTATGAAAGGTTATTTGAATCTACTTGCATGTCGACTGGCATGTCGACTGTAGCTACATTCATAATCTGTATGAATTAATTTTATTTAGAGTATTTCTTTTGGAATTAAATATTATCGATGCAATATAGATTTTCAGTTCAATCTATTCTTCATTTAACCTCCTGGGTGATACATGAGGGACATGTTTTTTTCACAGTATTTAAATAAACTGGACATCCTATATCCAAATGTTTTGATCGTCAGCTAACAATATGATGGTTAAATTCAGAATGGCGGTCACAATTTAAATTTTTATCTTGTTCGACTACCTCAATACGTTTCTATTAGCCGAAAGCTGGAAGAACATATTTATCAAAGCCAAACGATTTCACTTAGAGCCTATCATTATAGACCCAGTCTGAATCTATTGAAGCCAAATTACACAAAGAGTTATCAAAAGGTCGAGTTTTCAACTACTCCATTCGACAAAATGGTTTACTTTCCATTAGGCTTAGTCCATAAGAAGGAACCTAATACTTTTAGGGTGATACATGATTTATCTTCCCGGGCAAAATCTGCCTTGTCTATTAACTGTGCGATTCCACAGGACCTATGATATGTTGAATACGAGACATTAGATATCGTGATTGCCTAGTTAAAAAATATGGCCCATACTGCTTGACGAAAAAAAAAATGATTTAGAGGGTGCCTTCCGCAGCGAATTACCCCTTATTTGGGTCTACCTGGGGTACGTAAGATGATCAGCTCTGACAAATTTATGTTTTGAGCAAAAAATAACCCATTAGACTAACAACTAATGGCACCATTTGTCCGCCATCTTGAATTCATTAATTATTTTTCAGCTGTAGATTATTGAAACAATCCAACAATAAGCCCAACGTGATAGTCTATTTTCTGAGATAGCTTGGTTTTTGAGAAATTTGTACATACAACAAAAAATAATGACTTGAATTAGACGTGTGACATCAACATGGGGCTCGGCCTGGAGATCGAGCGCTTTTGGGATTGCAATTCATGGTATTTGAGGGGTGGCAGATTTACACCAACATTGCAGTCAGACCAATTGCTCGAAAAAGTATGTATTTAATATATTTTTTTATTTATTTATTTAAGTTATGTATTTTTTCAAAAATTCAATAGAAATAAAATTTAAAAAATAGAAAAAAATTATGCAAAAAAATATTTCAGATTGAAACATTCAAAATTAATGCATTGAATAACTGTAGCATGATGTAAGCTCTCAGAATAAATATAGGGTATGTGATTGGACGAGGCGTAGTTTAGGTTAGAGGCTTAAGTCCAGATTTTCACTTTATCGTGACAGAATGGAATAAAGCACCAAATTTGGCACACGTGCTGTCAGAGGCACCGAGAACAATATCAGAAGGGGTGCCCCGATTTCGAATCCCTGGAGGCAATCTGTGGCCCATTAGGGGCCCGCGGTCATTTTGAGCCTACAATTGACAATTTTTACCCCAACGATTTTAAAACACCATATATTCGCTATCTTTTAGGGCACGAGTCTGAAAAAGTCCGTACTAATAGTGTTGGCAAATTTTTAGTGAGAAATACAAAATAATCCATGGTGGCCGCCATAATGACGTCAAAGTGACGTCAGAACAAAAAATGATAAATTTTTGACAAATTTTCGATTCGAAATTTTGAATTATTTTATTTCTTCTTCATGTTAAGTATACAGTAAATATAAAAAATCGGATATAACTGACTCCGATAGCACAGCACCCTGACTGACCTTTGCCAAACTTGGTCAAGGTGGACTTGGGGCTACCATGCAATGCAGTCCATGACTAGACAATGCATAGCTACCCAGTGAAATGTGTAATTCTAATATAGCGTCTCACAGACTTTCATCTACTCGTTTTTTGAATATGTTCTTCGGGATTCTTGCTGCTGGAGTGGCGGCGCCAATGCGAAAACTATGGCCTTTGTAAAGCGAAAGGTTTAGACCGATTAAGATATTTCGGTTTTAGAGGAGCAGCTAAGAAATAGGAGCTCTATTGGGCGTGCCTCCTGAAACTTGGAACAGGGGGCCCGTCCTCGGATGTGAAATATGTAACCGGAAATAAGCACGGATTGCTTGAACGAAAGCCCAACTTATTATAGAGCTTTTTTAAGGACGATACCCCCTAAAATTCTTAATGAATGTCAAAGATTGTGAGTGGGTTTATCGTTATCGCGTTTTTTCCAGTCTATTTATTTCATCAAACTGTAACATGTTTGGAGTCATTGGGTGCATGAATAAATAATGTCTAACGTAGAGCACGATTTTGACTGACGTCATTGGTACTGTTATTTGCTGATGGCGGATCAGCCAAGTGAACTAAATTGCACTCGAACATGTTTTGATCGCATTATGTGTTGGAACCTTCTTGATATAAAGTGGCAATTGAGGTACGACCAGACAATATTTTCACTTCTAACATTTCCTGATAACGTCATGCATGACGTCACAGACGTCCTATGATGTCATGTAAGCACAATTCACTTATTATTCACAGTTTAAACATAACTCCAAGCGGAAAAATATCAAACAAATTAACTCGGTGACTTCATAACTCAACTTCATAGGAACAACTTTGAGCTGATTTACTGCACAAATCATAGTCCAGTCAATATGTAAAAAAATTGTGCCTTTTTTCAAAAAGCATGAAATTTGGCATATATAATAGAGGTACATCGTGGCCTGGGGAGCATTTCTAGATATGGAGCCACCTTGAACTTTTCCTATGTAGGTCACAGCGGCATTTTTCAAAATGGTCGCCAGAAGCCCATATTATGATCTAGAATCCTGCACTGTTTTATCTGGTCGGCAATATTTGTGTTGGTCATTTGTCAGAATATTGATAGAAAATCCCATATCAATGTTAGGTAAGACGGCCATCTTGGATTCAAAGATGGCCGCCATCCGAAGCCGATTTCAGTCAATAATTTATTATCCTCGCAATATATATACATTACTCCTGTTGATACACTAGTATTTTAGGGGTATAGCACCACGAATATTTCACAATAGCTATGGTGCAATACCGGCCACCTTGGATTTCCAAGGTGGCCGCCATCTGAGTTTTAGTTGATATCCACCCTAATTCCGGGTAAATAACCGAAAATTTCGGACTACCTTGAATCAATTTTGAACTTTTCTGAGACCAGCACCATGGGCAAATTCAAAACGATCGTCATCGATGTGAAATTAGTTGGAATAATTCAGGACATTAGTTGCGTTGGTGCAATTTTACTTAGGCAACGTTAACTGGACTGACCCATGCTCAATTTGATAACCCAGAAAACATAGGGAATAGCCCTAGTTTTGAAGCATATTCGTGAAAAATTCATATAAATAGTATTTAACTTTTTCTTATATTCTTACTGTTTTGCAGATAATCACAATGTCTATCAAAATTTATCAAATTGGATGGATGTTGGTATGCAAAATTCTCGGCTAAAAGGCTTTTGAAGGAAATCCCTATCTCTTAACCTAGGAAAGGGAGATAACCCAATATGAAAAACAGGCAAAATAGCTGCCAAAGCCAAAAACCACCAGTGGACATCCTTAAGTGCTTATCACTTTTTTGCATGTTTCGCCGACCGTGCACAGCATCACGAGCAAATTCAAAATGGCAGCCATGAAGAGTCATCCGATATGCCCTTTTACTTGCAATTCTCTTTTCATTGCGGTAATTTATCATCTCGAAGCAAACTTTTCTCCTGATCGAGTTGCTTAATGCCATTGAAGCATTTTGATGTTAAGGACCGTTGCTATGTTAAGGGCTTCTACAATACCGCTATACAATCTCATGCCATGAGCACGAGGATGGTATGCGCCGTGGAAAGTGTTCCAATGTAATATAGATTAATTATACGCTGAACTCCTGGACTACACAAATATCACATAACAGGGAGGAACAGATAATAAAGCAAATAGTTAAAAGGTACAAAATAGTTTAATTTGAAAAAAACAACGTAAATTGCATACAACATAAGTAAACAGGTGATTGCATGAGGCGGAACACTATTTGGTATATGACAGGAAAACTGGTGTATATTGTATTTGACCAGTATCAACAAAGTGTATATTGACTGTACATTCTTGAAAGTTTTAGTACATCGAAAGTCTCTCAATCTGTCCAATATAAATGTACTCGGCAGGCGGAATTGGATATAGCCTATACAACCTCGTAAAAAGCATAGGAACGCGCACCCGAAAACACATTCAGGGGATGAGAGCCTATCAATGGCTGTTTCAGTTTGTTTAAGATAATACACTGTTTACAGTGCCTGTCCGGTTTCAATGTGGGTAAACCAAGTTGGTAAGTCAGGGGAATACCATCTAGACATAACGCTATAAAGACTTCGTGCGAAATGTTCGCCGATATTCTGCGAGATTCCATAATAAGCCAGTCACGACCATTTCTGACTTTTCTCTCTGACAATGATTGACGTATACTTCTCGGAGATTAACATCTTCGCGCGACACAATCTTTTGATATTTTCTACCCCCTAACAAAGCCAGACTTCGGCGAGAGTAAACTCTTTGATCTTCACGCACAATGTCTGGAAATGATGTCATATTTGGATACTGTTTCGCGATAATGTTTAGTCCACGTGCGACCAGGTGTAATTACTGTGGACTTGATTTCAACAAGCTAGCCACCTGATTGGCTAACAAGTTTCAGATTCGCATGGGATTTATAGATGGCTGGATTCAGATATAACATTGCGTAATATTATATCTGAGTTTGGTCCGGTTTGTCCAATTTAATCTTTCCTGAAATTATGGAAGAGCTGGCCACAAGATTCACAGATGGGATCCAAACAGCAGCTCAAACATAGTTTGAAAATCTTCTTGATAGGCCCGCAGTTGATCTCCAGCATCCTGATGAATGGCGTTATAATCCAGATGTGATTAAAGGCGACTTCAGCAAAGGCACATCCCCAGTACATGGCGTAACATATACCAAAAAAAAATGTGGCGATATTGTAACAGAGGAGTTTCCACAGGGTGAAACATTTGTAGGATATTTTCCAGACACAGCCCATGCTCCTGATACCTTCGGGCTCGGCCAAAACATCCTCGTAAGCGACCTGTGAAGAATAAAATATACACAATATTAATTCATACAACAATTGTAGAACGATTTGAACTTATAGAAAGGCAAATAAAAACATAGAAATCGGAAATTTTTTACATTATCAAAAAAAAAAAAAAAAAAAAATACGTGTTCACCAGCGACGGTACGGGGAGAATTAGACCAGAATACGGGAAACGGAATTATCAGAAAATGAAGCAGTTACGTGCTGTTAGAATTTTGTGCTGTGTATTTACATGCTTCCGTTTCAGACTTCAGGGAAGTTGATGTGCAGGCATCATAATATTAATAAGTATTTAATAATAATAATAAATAAGTACTGAAAAATCACAATAATAAGACAGGCTTTGCCAACGGATTTTGAGCTATATATTGATCGTTAAATAATTGTAGTAATTAACGTTTACGTTAGTTAACTTCATCGGGTGAATCCCATGTTTTTGTCAATCCTTGAACTGATCAACTGCTGTGCAGTAACTACAAACTCAGAAAGTCCTCTGAGGAATTCTGATCAGTTGCTGACCTTATCGTACTGGCCAGTAACTGTAGAGTCTGGTTTCGATAGGGGCAGGTCATCTTCATATCACCAAGTCAATTTCGAAGTGAGGACGTAGAAATTGGCTTGACGTAATGAAGATGGAGATAGATAGGTTTACCATAACATTACTGTACTGTTTTACGCAGCCAACAATCGAGTAGTTCTTCACTGGAACTGAGGAGTACTGCTCAGGAACTGTAGATTATGACGAGTTCTTGACTGCACTGAACTGCTCTGTCCTACCAGGCCTGTGGGGAGGAGGGGAGGGGGTGGGGGGGGGGACTGTGCTATCTCCGAAACGACAAACAATTGAGAGCTGACACTCCGTGGCTTTGTAGTTTATCATATTGAGGTCATTTTGAGCCTATATGCATAACCCCACGAGCAGAGGATCATGGGTAAATTCAAGATGTCTCCCACGTGGGGCACCAGAAAATTTATGTTTTCGTCATTCTTCTTCAAAATTTCTGCTTTTTCGCAAGGAAAAGAGGGCAAAAACTATTTTATTTCACATCAGATTAATATTTACTAGTTTAGCATGCAGTTTTTGTGGAGAAATTGCATTAATAAAAAAAATCGAAAAATCGACCAAAATGCCTTATTTAAAACTGACGTCACTGTGACGCCATCAAAGCGGTCATATTGGATATTTTTATATTTTCTGGTAGAGTTTGACCCAAAGGTATAGTGTGGTATGTTTCAGTCCCCTAGCTCAAAGGATAAGAAAAATAATTGGGGGGATGCCCCCCCTCCCCGCCCCCGACTCCAGGCCTGGACAGTTCCCAAAAAGCCCAGGCCAGATAGGCTTCACAGTATATATATGAAGATTTTCATTGCAGAGAACCATCCAGTAGTATGGCCTTACTGAAAAGTACTGGTAGGCTGTGAGCTGTACAGTACTGGACGGCAAATGTTTCCCTGCGTATATCATGAATGGGCTGTTTCGGTTCGACTGATTATTTGTTATCTGAATGAGAAATTACTTTTATAAATTTGAGAATTTGTTGAAAGCCCAACTGTGAGTCCTGGATTCATTGCATTTGGACAAGAATATTACATTTTTCACAAAAGTATGCTGGTACACATTGGTCGTACTTACCTGGATATATGCGTTGATTTCATTAGGGTCACGATTAACGAGATCGAGTTCTCCGTCCATGATGTCCGGTGGTTGATTCAGATATTCTCAGGTATATTGAGATGATCGGAGGAGAAACTCTCGGTGCTCTGTGAGTTGTTTACTGTTGGACCCTGTACTTATACGGTAGTAGATGAGTCCATGGTTACAGTTATGTAACATATTTCCATCGTGGTACGGTACTTACCTTTTGCTTATTTCCATTAACGACGCGCGCCCCTCCCATATCCCCCCTCCCAACCTTCCCCGCAGACATGTGCGTTCTGGTTCCGTTCCCTGAATTCTGTTTGCAGGTCTGAGCGACTCCGTACAAGGTATTGTTGTTCCATTCACAAGCTGATTAAGGACCGATTATAGTCTTGTAATTAGATACCGGTACCGTTAACTTCCATAACTGACCCAAGACATAGTTATAATAAAGCCTGGAGCTAACACGTAATCAGCGCCGTTTTCATTGTTAATCGACTTATGTCGACTATATGTACCGGGGCAAATTGAAAATGACACAGGAAACAAGATTCCTTTTCATATATTTCTCTTCAGGAAAATATGTCTTTTGTTTCAGTTGTAAATCAGGAAAGAATTTCTGTAGCTGGGTTAAATGATATGGGAGCGGAGCCGAACATACCGTACATTCTTTCATTTTACACCCGTATATTTATACATGTATATGAATCCATGCGATATTAAAAACGCGACGTAATATTATATTACAAACTATTACTGTCATCAGACAATCTGGAACGAATTCGTTCAGTGATATCGATAAATTGGGAACCAGTAGCTAAAAGTCTAATACAAGTATATGGATATACCCAATTGGTCACAGAAGCTCGTTCCCGTCGCTTAAATGTTTAATTAGGACACGGGAATAACAGAAAAAGAAGTGCGGACGATCAAGTCGACTCACCACGTTTTAAACCCGTTTTCTTCGAAAATCGAATAAATTTCACATTAAACAGAACGAGAAGTGGTTAAATTGCATATAATTTCTTTAGACTTTCTCGGTCTGAGTAGTATGTAAACAAAAAATATCTTAGTATGTGAGTGAGCGTAATTTAGGCGCAAATGACGTCACTTCCGGTGATGACGGACTTGACAGAAAATTTCACTAAAACATTTCCTGGATCACCAGTTGAAGGTCACCATGGTCATATTGAAGCTCTTGTGATGTAGACTGCGACTGGGGTGGTTTTCATCGGAAATGACATCGTAGTGCACATGTTCAGTCGAGGAGTAGTAGAGAAAGATGGCATTTTTGGAATTACAAGCGTCTGGTCCGTCATTCATAATTCAGCCGTCGTCCATTAGAGAATATCCGCGTCCATAATCCAAAGACCTATTCCATATTCCATATAACAGTATTAGCACCAAATTCAAAAAGACAATCATAGTATACATAAACATAGGCTTGTTTCCTGCAAGAGAGAAGCGGTCAACAGTTTTCAATGATGCCGGCATGACATCAGTTTGGTTGGTGAAGGAAGCCGGAGTACCCGGAGAGAACCACCGCCCTTCGGCAAGTAACTGACAAACTTTCACACATGGACCATCTGGACTCGAACCCGTGCCGGTTCAGCGGTATGAAGCTAGCGGTCACCAGCGAAGCGTCTTAGACCACTCGGCCACCGAGGGCCTATAAACAAAGAAACATCCCATGAATGATATCTCTTGTATGTAGTAGAGCTAAAGAATGCTTTATGGCTTCCGACATTAATGTATCTACGATCAGTTTTCTTGAACACAGATACTATTAATGAACTCAGACGGTCAATAAGGTCCTGATGAGGGATTGTGGTATAGAGAGTCGAGAAATCCCATGTGGATACATGTCTATACGGTATGTGACCTTTATCATCAAGTTCTTCCGTAAGACATTTTCAACTGAGTCTCGATGAGTGATAACACCATATCATCTTCCAAGTGAGCCCTGGTCTCCATCATGGACCTATGCGTGGGATTACCCCTTATTCCAAGTGGCAGCCGGCTAGACTATTCAGAGATCGCCATGGCTGTTTTTCTGGTGTAGGGGCGCATTTGGATGCAAGCCCATTGTAAATTATCCTTCCCGGCGTCCTCGAGCTCTGCAGCATGAATATTAATAGCTGCTGTCACAATACGAACCCAAATTGTGGGCTCTTCCTCTTTCTCTTCTCAGCCTTCCCTGGAATGTAACCTGCCCATCAGCGGCCGAGCTTTCATCATATCTGTCAGTGGATAGGCTCTGAGAATCAGTCGGCGGACTCTCAGAAACAACCGGTACACTCTCATTGTCTGCATCGGCTTGTGACTCCGCGGTCTCTATGTACCAATGTATATTCTTCTATATTTTTCTGGTGTTTCATCATATAGTAGTGTCTGGTGAACGGACGGTCGCACGGACGGCTATACGTCGACAGCGCCCGTATTTCGGATAGGATTGCTTTTATAGACGTAAAACATTAAGGCCCTCTGAAACCTAACTTAGCGCTTCAACGCCCCAGTGAGATAGCTCAGAAGCTTTGGTCTAAATAATCACGAGATATCCCATGGAATTGACATGGAAGAGAGCACGAAGGGTATGATTTTGCCGGGGGAGGTAACTCTTGCATCCACGAGGGGGCGCTGTCCCAGGTTAAAGGTATAGGGGACGCCACATCGCCTTTCACCTCTGTGGCGTGGCGCCACCAGCTCAAGGTCACGTGGAGGTCAAGAGTAGTTCCGGCAACCTTTAACCTTTGTATTCCTCCGCGGACAGAAAGTAGTCTCAGTGGGTTTTTCCCACAATGTCGTGGTTGATCAAATTCTCCGGCAATCTCAGACAATCTTCAGGGGCGAGAGGGGTCCCTAGTGTACCGATTGGGTTGTATGAGGTATCAATGTGAAGCATTCGTGAAGGGGCATCTGATGGGGTGGGTGAGGGGTTGGAATATGGTTATTCTGCGCATGCGCGATAGACCAAGGGTATGGAAATAGCCGTTTTGGGATCTAGGGGAGCCCCTATTGGACCGATGGGGTCGAGTGAGGTATCAATGTGAAGCCTATGTGAGGGGGCATCCCACTGGGTGGGTGTGGGGTTGAAATATCGTCATTCTACGCATGTGCAATAGAGAAAGGGTATGAAAATAGACGTTTTGGGATCTAGGAGAGCCACTAGTGGGTCGATGGAGTCGTATGAGGTATCAATGTGAAGCCTATGTGAGGGGGCATCCCACTGGGTGGATGAGGGGTCGAAATATCGTCATTCTGCGCATGCGCAATAGAGAAAGGGTATGAAAATAGAAGTTTTTGGGGTGTAGGTGAGCCCCTAATGAGCCGATGGAGTTGAGTGAGGTATCAATGTGAAGCCTAGGTGAGGGGGCATCCGATTGGACTTGTGTCTCGGCCGTTGTCCACATTCTGCGCATGCGCAGACAGGAAATTCTGGGAAAAAGGTGTGGACATATACGTTTTAGGGTTTAGGTGAGCCCCTCATGATCCTATGGTGTCGTATGAGGTCTTATTTTGAAGCTGTCATGAGGGAGCATCCGCCTGGGCTAGTGTGTCGTTCGTTGTCAATAGTCTGCGCATGCACAGTCTGGCCGTAGTATAGAAATAGACGTGTTGGGGTTTAGGTGGGCCACTAGTGGGCCGATTGGATCGAGTGAGGTATCAATGTAAAGCATACGTGAGGGAGTCTCCAACGGGCTGGGTGTGACGTGGAACTGACGTCATTCTGCGCATGCGCAGTAGAGAAAGTGTATGGAAATAGACGTGTTGGGGTCTAGGCGAGCCACTAATGGGCCGATGGAATCGAGTGAGGTGTCCATGTGAAGCCTATGTGAGGGAGCAACCGCCTGGAGTAGTGTCTCGGCCGTTGCCCACATTCTGCGCATGCGCAGACCGGAAATTGTGGGAAACGGGTGTGGAAATAGACGTTTTGGGGTCTAGGTGGGCCACGAATGGTCCTATGGAGTCGTATGAGGTATCAATGTGAAGCATGCGTGAAGGGGCACCCAGTCATGGATGGGTGCATGTCAAATTAGGGGTATGATGTCACTTCCGGTTTGGGTAAATGGGGCGTGACCTGGGAACATGATAGGACATGTACTGACCTGTCTGTTGGGGTTTTCCCGCCAGAATTTCGCTGACGTCTGCGCCTGCATCCGGGTATGCATGAGGGTCTGTGTGTGAATGGGGTGTGACCTGGGAATATGATAGGAATGCATGTACTGACCTGTCTGTGGGGTGTTTCCCGGCCCCGGCCCGGCCCGTCCCGGTCGCAGCGCGCTTCGAAGGTCAAATCCAGGTCAAAAGGTCCAAGGCCTCCCTTTCGGTAAGGTTCGGAGACAATGTTGCGGCATCGATATACAGAGATTGAACCCCAAAAGGGGATTGTAAATTAACCTGGGAAGGATGGGCAGTTCCATTTGGACCAATCAGCGGTCGAGAAAAATAGACAATGAGCGATCGATAAAAGAACCAATGGACGGGTACTAGAATTTTGCTCACGTCTGCGCCTACATCCGGGTACTGGGAGGCTTTCGCCTACGTACGCGCCTACATCCGGGTTCTTGTACACCCGGGTAATGTTTTCTGGACATGGATGGGTTAGCTTTGGCTCCATTCTAGGCCACTGATTGGCTAATACGGTGTTCAAAGCCAGTTTCATGCATAATGCTCATATAGAAAACTCACAAGACAGGGTTTTTTGGTGAGATCTCATTTTTTGATTCAGTGAACAACAACAACGTGAGAACAACCACGTGAAAACTGAAGCCCAGAACAAGGGGCTTGTACATTGAAAGAACTGAAGCCCAGAACAGCGGGCGTGTGTACATTGAAAGAATTCAAGCCCAGAACGGGACTTGTACATTGAAATGATGGGCGGTCCAGTCATATACGAGTACATCTCGGTCCTCAGCCTTGGGGTACTCGTCAAACATCTGTACGATGGTAGATAAGGTCCTTCCCCGGCATCGATGGTACAGGTAAAACAAGCAATATTGTCCGCACACGCTACTGGTCAGGCTTTGCAAAGTTTGACTGTTCCAACACCACGTCTCTGTACCTTGATCCATGAAGTCTGTTAAATCGGGATGGAGGGGTGGCAGGCCGTACGGGTCAAAATATTCGCCCTGCTGTTCTGTCAAGTACACGGCCACCCAATGTTCACCGGGCCGATCCATCGGGTCCGTGTTGAGAACGTGTGCAGCAGGATACACACGGTCTAATGGGAACACATCTCGGGCGAACACCCCTTGAAAGACCATACGTGTCCCTTGGTCATTCTCCAGCACAGTGGCTATCTGGTCTGTATCCATGTTAGGTGGAAAAGTCACACAGGACGTTGCGCGCCTTGTCCACTTGAATGATGTTGTCAAACTCGGCGTAGCAGATCACATTGACGGTGGTCCCCAGGGCTCGTGCAAAGTGGATTTCCAACCGTAAATTACCTTGCTTGGCCAGGGCCAGCTGATGGTCGTTCTCTAAGGTGGGGGTCAGATCGAAACAGAACATTCGCGTAGTCCTCCCGACTGATCAAATTCCCTTCGTCCTGGTTGATTTGACCGGTGGCTGTAAACAGGCTCTGATAGGCTCGAATGAAATTCCTGCGCCCAACGTTCGGTGTTAAGGCCGTGGCTGGGACCTGTTGTCCATCCACATGCAGGGCCACAAAAGTGATGCCGAACTGTTTAAAGTCAAACGGATTCTCTGGGTAGGCTCCGCTGAAACTGGTATTTTCCACACAGGCCAGGATCAATCGCTTGGGTAGTTCCCCCAGGAACAGGTTTTCTTTGTTGGCGCCCATATTTCCAGCAGGCACAGAGAACACTTTGGTTTGTACACGTCGGATAGGGTACTGGGCTGGTTTTGTTTCCAAGGCTTTCATGTGTCCCAATTGAACGGCTGGATTCGGTTTCACCTTTCGGACATACAGGACTGCGTCTTGGATAGCAATATTATAGTCAGCTGCATGCCCATCTACGTTAGTGGCCATCAAGGCGAAGGTCGGAGGCGCCCGTATCAGTCGGATTTTGATGGGGATCTTGTTCAAGAGGTACCGGTCTTGCATGAACATGTCTACGTGTAGCCGACCCATGAGATCCACCGAGGCACCGTTCGCAGTGAAAGCCTTCCGTTTGTTATATCCCACATTGTCCACCGTGTCCATGTGCTCGGGTGTGTCCTGGTAGAATAAAGCGGCTGTCAGCTGAGATTTTTTAACCTCTCGGCCATATGACAACAGTGTCTCGATGTAGGCTCAATAGGGGTACGTGTTGGTCGAGTCACTGATGAGTTTGTCGCTGAGAAAAATATCCACCTGTTGAAACATCGAGTGCAGCCAGAGATTCGTCGGGCCCACCGTTGCAGCTTGGATGATTCTGGAGCCATCCCCATTGACCACCTTGGCTTTCACATACAAGTATCTATGGGCTAAATCCACATAGGCCGTATCCGCATTACTGATGGTGAACTCGATGGGCCCTGTTTCGTTGATGCTGGAGAGCGGGAGATGCTCCACCCATAATCCTTGTTCGGCACTGGTCTGTGTGGGTGGGACGGTCCACAAATCAGATTCACTGTTGGTGGAGGGACAGGACTCTGCGTGGATCAAGGACATGTTTTAAGAAAAGATATCCTGGGTCTTCGATGTGCGTCGTCGCTGGGTCGGTCGTCGACTGGTGCGTGGCCTCGGTGGGGCAGCTCTTTTATTCCCTACGGTGCGTTGTGCTTTGGCCACCAAGACGCCTCCCGCTTCTTTGGCCCGCCGTTTCAAGGCTTCTTTGGGTGCCGTACCCCCCAAGACATCACCGGCCACTTGCAGTCCACTGCGTACTGCTTGTTTGCCGATTGCTTTCACCCCACGTGTCACCAAGGGCAGGAACGTTTTGACGATGCTGCCGAGTATGTTCTCCAGCCCATGTCCTCGTTGCATGCGTGCACCGCTAAAGACCAGAAAGCCACCCCCGGCCTGTTGGGCATAATAGTCCATATAGCTGCGTGCATCGCACTCGTAAGGTACTTTCATTATGCAAAGTGGAGAGCACGTGCTTGTCGAAAATGAAGTGTCAGCACCACTTTTCCTCGTTCGAATGCCACCGGTCGTCCCGTGTCATCTCTTATATCCACCGTGATAGTGTTGATGTCGGTTTGTCGTACGGGCAGGTAGAGCATGTGGGTGAAACTGTGGGTGATTTGACCTCCATACGTCTTTTTAATGGGGACCACCCGTAACAGAGGTGTGTTGATACCGCCCACGATGTGGTTGTCGACTACGTCCGAGTAGACGTAGAGTCCGTACATACCCGACGTCATATCCATCGGGATCTGGCCATGGTCCTCGGATGGACTCGTGTAGGTCGCGTGAGGATAGGACTCAGTACGACACTCACGTTGGCGGTGAGAAGGATCTGTGCCTTGTCGTTGTGTGTGTTGTAATCGAAGTCCACGTGATTCTTGAAGGGAAAGGATTTGATGGGTTTTGATGTATTCCTGACCTCCCGTAGAACCTTATAATGAAACAGTCCACCCATGAACTCCTTGGGGTTATCGTATTGGCCTTCGGGGAGGGTGAGTCGGGTGTTTTTGCCTTCGTAGGTCACCTCGTACCGCACTTCATTGGCTCGCACGTTGTACCACGAGTAAGGGTATTGGATATCCACGAGGCCACATTCCCAGCGTCCAGGTAAATGCAACGGTTGCGGTAACTGGGTGAGGTACTTGGCCACGGTGTTGTCAGGAAACACATCCAGCGAACTGTTACTGGGTAGGGTGAGGTAAAACATGGCGACTGAGCTGTCCTGCTGCTGCTGTTGGTTTTAATAGATGTTCCAGGCCTTGGGCGGTTGTGTTCGGCGTCGTGTTCGTCGCGGTGACGTGCTACGTGTCACGGCTCTGGAGATGTGGGGTGTCCTGATCAAGGATGGTTTTTTAAAGGTCTGAAAAGAAGGTACCCGTTGTGGTGGTGGTGTTTTGTGGGGTGACTCCGGTTCCCATTCGGATTCCCAAGAAGGTAGTGGTCCACTCGGCGATTGCTGGGTTCGCTGCATAAAGGCCCAGCGGTGGGGGTTCCCCACCAATTCCTGTGGTACATGCATGTCTTTCAAGCCTTGAGCGAAGACCTCCCATCCTCGAGGATTCGTGTGCGACCTGCGTTTACGCATCAGGTCATTCACTAAATCCGTCATGTGGGTGCCGGGAACCACCTGATTCTGTACCAGTAGTTCGCTTTTATCATTCCAAGTCATGTTAGGATTCTGTTTCATCCGTTGTAATACCAGGCCAGCTTGTTTCTTGAACGATGCAGGTACACTCTTCAGGACTTCGTCTTCCACCCACTGTGGGGCTGTGGGTGGTACCCCTGGTAATGGCGGCTGTTGGAGCGGTGCTGAGGTCGGCGGTGTGTCACGTGGTGGTGGTGGGGTAGAGAGGGTTTTGTATTGGTCCATGAACGTCATGTACCGTTGTAGCGTCTCATTGTACCGTTGTACTTTCTCACTGTCGCTTAACCCTGGTCTTTGTAAGATCTGTTGCATCTCTCCATCGAGGGTGTTTGTGGTCTTCACCGTAGGTGGGACAGGGTAGGGTGATTGGAGGTTTTGAAGGAACCGTGGTTCGACGAGGACCATTTTTTTCGTGTGGCTCATTGTCGGTCGAAGAGTCCACCCAATACTGGACCCAACACGGAAGCGGCCAACGGTGCTAAGATGGCCCCGAGAAATCCGCCTTTCTGTAACACCTTTTTCTTTTGTGTTTGAGAGACTCGCTTCTTGACTAAGGTTCGGAGACCTGTCTTATGCTTGGCCAACTTGGTCTTCTGAGCCGGAGTCAGTGGAACGTTGCCTTTTAACAGGTTGTACCCGATCTCGCACAGACAGCGTACAAGGTCAGGGTCCGCACCGCGTACAATGGTTCGAACCAACTCGGGTGGGGCCGTCTGCATTACCTCGGAGCGTGGGAGCGTGATTCCGTACTCGCGCAGACATCATGTACAACTAATGGCAGAACCCACAACTCTGCCCTTTTTATCTACCTCAGAGAACAGAGACAAAGTCAACCATGCTGTGGTATTCATTCTTTTTATTATCCCCATCATCAAACACACACCCCAGCTGGGGGCGCCACTGTGGGTGTGTTTACATTATTTTTGCATGTACACGTGGTGGGCCTCTCCGGCAAAGATGCCGGTCCGTAGTCGAAGGTGGTCGGGGGTGGCTTGCTTGAGGTCGAAGAGCATATACCCGTGCTGAGGGGTTGTGGCATCTTTAAAGGCTTCCAACGCAAACGGTGTGCGGCCGGGATACATCTGTCTCGCCAGGTGCAGCAGTTGAGTGGTATCTCTCGGGTTTTTGAAGACCACCAGGTAGTGGGCATTTAAGCTGATGTTCCCATGTTCTTTGTTTTTACTGAACAGATTCTGCACAATGTAGATGATGCTGAGCCGTCGATGGTGGCTGCCTTTAGTAAAGAGTTGGGTGACCCGCGCATCCGTCTCCGCCATGAGATCATCCAGAACCACCAAGGTGTCGGGTTCCAAATCGGCCAGGTTGGGTAGGCCTTCCACGAACGTGATGTGGGGCATTGCTGCATACGCTGCCTGCCATTCTCCGTAACACCACACGACTCGGGCAATAGGTGGGGTGATCATGCTGTCGGCGTGTTGAAGGAGCTTCCTGACGAAGTGCGTTTTGCCGGAACCCGTCGGTCCTGCGATGACGCAAGTGAAGGGATGCTGCCACCGAGGGTCCATGATTCGAGCTGTATGCGCTGTCGTGGTAACCCGCTCTTGTAAATTTCGTACGAGTGAACTGGAGTGGTGGTGGTGGGTACAACGTCGGTCGTCGTTGTCTGTTCACTGTGAGTGATGATGGTGGTGGGTACAACGTCGGTCGTTGTTGTCTGTTCACTGTGACGGATGAAATCCGGTGGGTTTTCAGACGTAGTGGGTGTACTTGGTGTAGGTATGGAGCTTGGTGTGGAGCTCGTTGTGGCTTGTACACGGGGTGTGGTGATGACTTCATAGACGTGTAACCCCATCCGGGGTGTAAGGGGAAGGATGGCTCGTAGAACTGGTGACATGGTTGACCCAATGACGATCGTTGAATGACACTGTGTCTGACCCTCGTATTTATAGTCAGGTGCCACTGCCAATGCCACAGCGCCAGGGTCAATAGGGCACAGACCATGACTAGGCCAACCAGCCGTCGCTGGTTCCGGCGTGAGCGCTCGTGGTCCATAGCCCGAGCATCAAGGATGGCTGTCATAGTCCAGTAGTGGTGAGTGATGGCACACCTCTCCATCGTGTGCACTCTGTCGAGGACCGCTTCTGTGAACTCTTTCAGGATCTGGCGTCGCCCCTCGTTGTCGTCGCCATCTGCAAACATGGACCGGACCACTGCTCGGTAACCCGTGAGTGAATTAACCACGGTCGCATGCTGTAAAATGCGAGTCGCATAGGGATGGGTGTCCGTCATGGCTCTGCAACCGTAGAAATGGAGGTGTAGGATCCAGAGAGACGTGTTTTATAGACCATGTCACACATGCGCGCCTAGACGTAGCTCTACGGGTGTAGTCCGTGATACGTACTATTCTGATGGGTTAGTCCAAAAAAGAGAGCAACAACAACACAGATCAATCCTTTTATTATGCGTGAATCGGGCATAACCTGTGAACATCATAGGAATGCATGTACTAACCTGTCTGAGAGGTTTTTCCACAATGTCGTTCACCTTCGTGTCTTTTCGGGTACGTCCGTGTCTTTTCGGTAAAGTCCGTGTCTTTTCGGTAAAGTCCGTGTCTTTTCGGTAACGTCCGTATCTTTTCGGGTATATATGAGGGTCTTGAGGGGGGCGACTGTATGTGACGTGTTGTATGTGTTTTTCTCGGTGACGTCCGTGTCTATCATCCGGGCACTTCACGTCTGCGCCTGCATTGGGGTATGTATGAGGGTCTTCATGCGCGCGCGCTGCCGATTCACCCACGCACTTCCGGACAACCCGCGCGCGCTGCGGCATCAGATCACCCCCGCGCGCGCGCTGCGGCCGGAGTAACCCCCGCGCGCGCGCGCTGCGGCCGGGAAACACTCCACAGACAGGTCAGTACATGCATTCCTATCATGTTCCCAGGTCACACCCCATTCACCCGCAGACCCTCATGCATACCCGGATGCAGACGCAGACCTCAGCGAAATTCTGGCGAGAAAAACCCCCACAGACAGGTCAGTACATGTCCTATCATGTTCCCAGGTCACGCCCCATTCACCCAAACCGGAAGTGACGTCATACCCCTAATTTTACATGCACCCATCCATGACTGGGTGCCCCTTCACGCATGCTTCACTTTGATACCTCACTCGACTCCATCGGACCATTCGTGGCCCACCTAGACCGCAAAAACGTCTATTTCCACACCCGTTTCCCACAATTCCCTGTCTGCGCATGCGCAGAATGTGGACAACGGCCGAAACACTACTCCAGGCGATTCTAACGATTCGTGGTATGTGTTGTGTCTCAGGTACGCTTTTATTGTACCTGTTCATGTGGCAACTTGGATGATATGACCACACGGCCCCTAGCACCGGCATAAGCGGTATTAGATACAAATCTAGAGAGCTATGATGAAAATGCTCTGACAACTCTTATATTGATAATTACCTACTTTCTATTAATACTCCCTCATTTCTTTTATCAACGGCCATATAATTCATCATTTTCCATCAGATACAATTGTCTAGTGCGTCATTCAATATTCAACCATCGTCCATTGAACAATTTCCGCATCCATCATGCAAAGAACAAATATATATGACGGCATTAGCCACAAATTAAAAAAAAACGAAACGAAAGCCTCGACTCAATTTTGATGGACAGGTTGCGAACATCCATACTCCGTCCTAGGCGAAGTGGCTACTTTGTTACATTTACGAATGAAATTCTGATTGGCTAGCATAATCCATTTGTTGCGATTATAGAACGTTGGCTATTTGCCAGTAGTATAGAAATGGCAAGTCTCTTATCATTTCTGTGAAGGGGGGAAGGGGGAGGGGGATGGCGTAAAATGATACTGTTAATGAGGCTGGATGACGTCGAGCCCGTTGACGTGAGTGATGTTAAAAGAATAGGGGAAATTGACGGGAAAGTTATGAGAAAATGAGGGAGGTAATGTTAAAGTTATAGTGGAAATCTGGAGGGAAATGAGGATCAGGTTATAGGAGATAAATGTTGAGCCCATGCATAACAATACCTAGAGGGAGATGATTTGGGTGTTCAAGCGCAATGTTATAAGTATCAGCCATGTTATAGATATAGGGGGGAGAGTGAGCGTGTCTGACCACACAACCATTAGCCAATGAGAATGCCATGTTTAGTGCGAGATGCATCTTCGTCTATGCATTGGTCGTGGGAAAATTAGCCAACCGCCAGCCTACACTTGAAGTGACTATTCGAATTTGGAGGAGGCGTTTTTCCAGAACATTCCGCGATAGCCTATAGGCTATAATACCCATGCCTGTGCGTGTAGATGGTCTTACTCGCCAGCCTTGCTAGCTCACTCACTCACTCGCTAACTTGCTTGCTCGCTCGCTCGCTCGCTCACTCACTCACACACTCAATCACTCATTCACTCACCAGCGTTAAGACGTCACTGCGTTAAGAAGGGCATTGGGAATTCCTCACGGACGTTAGACACATCTCACTCACTCACTTGTACCCAGGAGGAGGAGATAACTCTAACATGCTACTCTCATGCCCTTTCCACATCACCAGTATACCTGAGTTCATGCGTTCTGGATACACTTCAGGGTCCACAAGTTATCCCCGATGTGTTAGTGTATAGGGGTGTAAGTATGTCTCAATGGCGCACCCGAACGAAGCTTTCTCTACTACTGATGACGTCACCAATGACGTGGACATCCCTCAAATCGTATTCTACACCAAAAGAGCTCCTACCCTACATGGTATAGTTGAACCATGGATGGCCCGCCTCGACTCCAAACTCCCACATTAAATCTCCGCTTTCTATAATACTGCCAGATTGCGCAGAATGATGAGAACGGACTACCCAGCCGTTCAATCCGACGTTACCCGAAGAGAGCTTCAAACTAAGACCCCACGTGACCCATGCAGACCAATATTGATCCGTCTCTACCCCAAAACGTCCGCTCAAATGCCATCTTTCTGTATTACATCTCAACTGCGCATGCGCAGACTGACGCGACTTGAGGTAAAAACCACCCCAGTCTTCCCCCCCCCCCCCCCCCATTCCACCACAGAAATGATGAGACTTGCCCTTTCTATACTACTTACGCCAGCTGGTGGAACCCCCGAGAGCAACAACGCCATAGCCAATCATAGCGTGATGTATATCGGAAGACGTTACCCGTATTCGTCGGAACAACCTTTGACCCCGACGAACAAGTGCAATGGTGACGTCACAATACTTCATAGATACGGCGACGTTCAGCTGACAGTGTGATATAATTCCCCGAAGTGCATCAAATTGTCATTGACTCTTGATCTTTCCCAGGTTTATTCGTACCTGGTATAATCGACATTTGTGATTCGCATCTATATAACATGGACAAGCATACAGAGGTAGGTAAATATATTCTATGACCATATTAATTAAGGAATATTAAAATGATGGCGTAACCACAAACCAGCGCTGTTTTGTGGATACAATACGGTAGCTCCAGTGGGGCCTTCTTCTATATATACAGCGTGAGAACTTGTTCTCACGTAGTATAGAAGAGGGCCCCACCAGAGCTACTATTACGGCTGTTTGTTGATTTTCTAAAATGTCATCCTATATAAGATATGTATGTACATTATAATAAATAATTCCCTTACTTCATTAATATTTGGGAATAAATTTGACAAAGATATTTCTGACCTGAAAAGCCGTCGGGGTTTTCGACAAATTCCAAAAATTCACGTTCACGAACATCGATCTTTTTGAACGATTCCTGGCAGTGAAACAAAACAAAAGATATACCGTAGTTATAGCGTTGCGCGAGACAATTAGAATCATGGTTTCAAAGATAAAAAAGTTATTTTGGGGGAAAATAAGAAAGATGCACAATTTATCCACACGAAGAACGCTGAATTTGTGGTCAAGTAAAAATAATACCTATTTTATATATAGCAGCCAAGTCACAACCATCTTCTGTTGTCGCTCCTTTTCTGTCATTCCTTTTTGGAAAACCTAGATTTTGATAGTTCGATATTGTTAATTGAAAAATGCCGAAACGCATAGACCTATATCTACATATAGCGGATCAGCTCAGCAGTAATTCAAGAAATATTTGGACGTCTGAAAAGCGTATTATTAATCAATTAATGCCCAAATATATGGCCAGCCATTTTGATATTTATCCGTTTATGGGTATGATTTTTTTTATATCAAAAATAAATGTGCGCGTTTTTTATATTAATTCGTTTATCTTTTATATTCGTTATCTTATTTTGATATAAAAAATATTTTGTTGCTATCAAAAATTATTTTTTTATATAAAAAATTCTAAGCTTAACCTTAAAATAGTCTTGTGTTTTATTATTCAAATCAATACAAAATCTTTGATATAAAAATAAACGATTAATTGCACTAACTGCTTCAGGTGCAGCATAAGTCTTGCCATTTAATTGCGCCGTTTTAAGTTGAGGGGAATGTCCGAGTACTCTCCATCCCTTAAAAATAATGGAGCCGAGGCCCCGAAGGGGCCGATGCGGCAAGGCTTGAAGTTGTCGTGTGTCATTTAAGACGACATAAAGTTAACATTGTAAATGATGAACTCTGAATTACGCTCGCTGATTCTCCCTGGTGCGCTTGGTCTTACATGCAAGACATTGTGCAGATGATAGTAACTCGAACTGTTTATGGTTGAAGATCGATAGATTAGTCGTTTCCGACTTGGTGTGATTCGACCTCGATTAGTTATGCCTCTCGACACTAAGCAATCACGGCGTTGATCGGACAGTTTATAGTAAATCAGCAGTGCTGTACGAATGTGTGGTGTTTGTGTGCAGAGAGAGAGAGAGAGAGAGAGAGAGAGAGAGACTGAAGTGAATTTTTACCCCGTGTGTGAATTTTACTTTTATATCGGTGGAAAACAGATGGACTGTGTTGCTTGCCGCATTTGTGATCTCTGAATGTGGCTATTCATAACATTGGATTCTTTTGTACAAGTCTATCACCAAAGTCCAGGTAAATGATTTACTATACGCATACCATCATACTACTATCCAGTTCAGGGATCTCGTGCGAACAATTAAATTGATGTCGTGTTACATGGGGGAGGTGATGGGGATAATTTAACTGTGTTATGCCAACCGGCCATTTAATTGTTCATGGATGTACATCGCATCACAGCATAGAACTGGTACAAATTGTCATCAGGTTTCGGCCCTTTCGTAGACACGTTTAAACCCATAGACGGTATGGGAGACAATCCCGTTCGAACTCTCAACTCGTAATATGCAAATCACTCATCCCATCACTAAAGCGACCTGTTTATCTGCCATGTATATAAACGTTTCACAAGCATATTACCATACAGGAACACGAGTCGTGGGACTCGCTCATGTTACACTAATTCCCTCATAGCTTAGTACTCTTATGTCGTATCACAACATTAGTAAATGTACTGGATAGTGTATTGCGTGTGTTTCTCTTGAAACTGGTACAGGCTCTAGCTACCTTAACTCTCCATTCCGTAAAAAGCAATGTTCGAGCAACTCTCCATGCCGTAAAAATAATGGAGCGTTGGGACAATAGAGTGACGTCACAAGTGTTTTAATATTTATTGGTTCATTTTACTCGCTTGCCATACAATACGGCTTTCCATATAAGTGCGCCGTTTTGATATTTAATTTTTGATACAAAAAATCTTTTATTGATTTTTTTATATATATAAAAAAAATGGTATAAAACAATAAACGAATAAATGAAAACGGCTTGCCCTACATATAGACCTTATGGGCCTGCAGCGTGGTCGGTGGTCAGTAATACTAATTATCAGTGTTTGGCCAATGGTCGCTGGCTGATAACCCTGGGATATGGTTGACGGTTATATGATGGTCAACGATTACTGATTGACATTAGACGGTTACAGTTGACGGTAATACTGATGTATTGTAGATGGTCACGTGTTATGGTCACGGTTCAGTTGACGGTCACTGGTTGACGGTTACCGATATATGAACGGTATGGTAACACTTGTTTGTTTACAGTATGGTAACCCATATAAATGGTCCCACTTGATGGTTCAACAACAATAACAATGTTTGAATAAATATCCCCAACCCAAATATAGGTTATCTGGTGTGACTGTTTGGTGAGTTGTACCTTGGTTGTTGGTTTTACGGGTGGTACCGCAATTAGTACCTTCCGAGTTAAAGATGTGTCCAGTTGTGAGTCCCAGACAGGACTAACGATTGATTGATTGAAATTGTAGTTTAAGGGCCGCTTCCCATTCGGATTTCGCGGCCCATCAACTCAATGTTTTATTTGAATTTCGCGGTACATTACTTTGTTTATTGAATATCTTTTCCAGCGCTAAATATATAAATAAATAAATAAATAAATAATAAATAACAGTGAGAGATTAGTAGGAGATATAAATAGTAGTAAATAAGAATCGCTATATGTACAAGTTCGTAAGTCTCTTTTTGGTTTTTGGTTAAGTTATACTGGTAAATATGAGTTCACTGTAATCGCGTGTATGATTCCTTTGTCTTGGTACCCCTTTGTACGCACAAAGCCGTCCAGAAAAAACTGGGAGAACCATGGGCGTCTTCAGGATTTTTCGGATCGACTTCACTAACGACGCCCTTGGGAACAGGGTGGGTTCTTCCAGAAATCTGTGCCTGTAACAATTGCTTGGAGTGTGTATTGGGGCACAGGACGGCAGGTCTACGTCCTATATTGCGTGAAAGTCAAAGGATCATATTCTGTGTTAAGGCGTCAGTTCGGTGTCATCTATGGGGTAGCGTGTCGGTGTGGTTTAGGATGTGATGTTCTGGTTCTGGAGGTTTCTTGTTGTGCGGCGATGTTGGTATTCTTGTGATCGTCATCCGTCTTCTGTTTTTAGTCTTGTCCAGCCCATCTTTGGTCTTCGGTGTGCCGTGAGGTGCTGTTTAATAATTTTTGTCGTCATTAGTGTTCTGTTTGATGTCTGGTCTTGTTCGTCTGTGGTCTTCAGTGTGCTGTGCTGTGCTGGGTCGAGGCGCTAGTTCGGTGACATCTATGGGGTAGCGTGTCTGGCGTGGTATAGGGTCGAGTATTCTGGTTCTGGACGTTCTTATGGACCGACGATGATGACCTTCATCGTGTTCATCTCCATTTCTGAAAGTATAAGATGAAACAGTGTGTAGTATTCATTTTTGTGAGTGACATTATCTGTGTGCGTGGTTGTTTCTTGGACGTGTGCTAATGATTTATGTCCTTGGTTGTTGAATTGGTAGCGGCCTTTAGGTTTTAGAGACGAATGTGGTTACCGGCCCACACGGAACATGGCATCTCCGGTGCCCACATTGCCTATTTTATTGCGAAAGATAGATTTTTGGCCAATATTATCGCAGGGATGTTGATTGGTCTTGGCCTTCGATTTTTGAGACTAATGTGGCAACAGGCCCACACGGAACATGGTATCTCCGGTGCCCACATGGCCTATTTTATTGCGAAAGAGTGATTTTTGGCCAATATTGTCGCAGGGATGTTGATTGGTCTTGGCCTCCGATTTTTGAGACTAATGTGGCAACCGGCCCACACGGAACATGGTATCTCCGGTGGCCACATTAGGGTTTAATATCGCTGGTAATGTTAAGGGAGTGTTGAATTTTTTTAATTTCGTTTCTAAGTGTCTCGCGTTGTGGGTAGTGTTTAGGGCATTATTCAAGTAGGACATGTTCTATTGTTTCTTCTACATTGTTGCATGCGGTACAGAGTGGTGAGGTGTTTTTCAGAAGCATGGACAGATGTGATTGAAGTCCGGTTTTGCCTAGTCTTAATCTTGTGATGATGCGGTCATCACGCTTATTGTCTAACTGGAATCCTTGGACTTAGGACTAACGATCGCCGTTTATTCACAGTATATATACCCTCCGACCGGAAGTATAGCACGATCAACATCCAAGCAGTGCTGATTGGCTGAGTGTGACATCATTGCTGGTATCTCGTCACTCATTGGCTGGCGATGACCTCAAACAGCTCAGTGAGAACAACCTGGCGGTTTGCATTTCTACTGAGAAATTTAACTTTACCAGACTATCTCAGCTTCTATGAACATCGTCGAGATTTACTGGATACACCACAAATTATTAGAGAACACCTATAATTTTATACTGGATAAAGGTAGGTTCCTGGGAAGCACTAAATTTCTCGTCCAGGAGGTTTTTCCCATGTCGTTGTTGTTGTTGTTGCTGTTGTTGTTGTCGATCATTTGTCGGACCAAAACTCGCCACAGGCCTTCAGTGACGGTGTAGAACTGGTATCTATGATCCGGTCGGATAGTCCGAGCTTCCTATGACCCTTCAGCCACACGACGGATAATTATACCTCCCGTACACGTAGTGAAGGGGGGTATACTGGTTTCAGCTTGTCCGTGCGACCGTCCGTCCTTAACATTTCGTTTCCGGAGCATGACTTGACAACACCTAATTGGATTCTTCTCAAATTTTCTATGTAGCTACCATACCATATGAGACCTCACTTGGGATTGCGTTTGGCGCGTGTGTGTCTACAGATGGCGTCACCTATGGGCAGAATTTTCTCGGTTGGTCCGTAACATTTCGTTTCCGGAGCATAAATTGATAACCGCTACTTGGGTTCCTCTCAAATTTGGTATGCATCTACCATACCACGAGACCTCGCTTGGGATTGCGTTTGGCACATGTGCGTCTACAGGTGATACCACCTAGGGTCAAAACTTTCTCTTGTCGGTCAGTAACATTTCGTTTCCGGAGCATAACTTGACAACAGCTAATAAGATTCTTCTCAAATTTTGTATGTAGCTACCATACCATGAGACCTCGCTTGGGTTTGGGTTTGACGCGTGCGCGTCTACAGATGGCGCCACCTATGGGCAGAATTTTCTCAGATGGTCCGTAACATTTCGTTTCTGGAGCATAATTTGACAACCGCTGATTAGATTCTTCTCAAATTTTGTATGTAGCTACTATACCATGAGACCTCGCTCGGGATGGCGCATATGCGTCTACAGGTGGCGCCACCTAGGGCCAACATTTCTCTTTCGGTCCGTAACATTTCTTGTCCGGAGCGTACCATGCGTAGACAATCCGTTAACCGCAGTCGCGAACGAGTGAGGTCTCATTGTCAACTAGTTACATACCGTGCCGCCACCAAACGCCATCTAAATGAACTACCATAACATGTATTTCCACCGCCATCCGACGCAATTCCATTCAGCTTACTCATGAAACGTTAACCACCAACATGTATCTATGCCTTACAGGGGTATCTTGTAAGCAGCCTTACTGATCATTTTAATCAAATGTGTGCATCCCTCAGACTATGCTCTAGTTCCTGACAGATTGTCTGGCTGAGGCCAGAGTTCTCTCCCATACGAAAGTTGCAAAATGGTAGCCACCACGGGGTCGCACGACCTCATCCCAGTAAAAATTATTTTAAAAAAATATTCGGCCGTTCTACAACACTTAACTCACTGATAATTTTCCTTTATTGTCAGCCCAAATTTAGCGAGATTTGTTTCGGATGACGGATCTTGTTAAATATTTTTTTAAAATAATTATTACTGGGATGAGGTCGCGCGACCCGTGGTCGTTCTCATTGTGCGCTTTTTGTATGGGAGAGAACTCTGACCTCAGACAGACAATCTGTCAGAAATTATCTGTCGTGTGGCTGAAGGGTCATAGGAAGCTCGGACTAACGGTCGCAGTGACGAGAGTAGTAGGTAGCAAGTCTTTGGAGTAATTAGCGCCTCACTGCGCATGCGCAGAACCTAAAATTGGGGCGGTTTTGAGGAGTATTGGGGCGTTGTGCGCAGGTGAATGGGGCGTGACCTATGAGTGCACTTGCACTGGGTTTTTCCAAAATTCACCTCATTTGCATATTTTCAAAATGGCGGCTTGTTTGTGACCGCCATTTTGAAAATATGCAAATGAGGTCATGTGCACTCATTGACACCGGTGTCAATGAGTGCATATCATTTGCATATTTTCAAAATGGCGGCTTGTTTTTGTATGTTAGGGGTGGTCGGTTTCAAAATGGTGGACAATTGCACTTGTCTCACCTCCTCATTTGCATATTTTCAAAATGGCGGCTTGTAGTTGTATGTTAGGGGTGGTCGGTTTCAAAATGGTGGACAATTGCACTTGTCTCACCTCCTCATTTGCATATTTTCAAAATGGCGGCTTGTAGTTGTGTGTTAGGGGTGGTCGGTTTCAAAATGGTGGCCAATTGCACTTGTTTCACCCCAGCCCTCATTTGCATATTTTCAAAATGGCGGCTTGTTTTTGTATGTTAGGGGTGGTGTGTTTCAAAATGGTGGACAATTGCACTTGTTTCACCCCAGCTCTCATTTGCATATTTTCAAAATGGCGGCTTGTTTGTGTGTGTTAGGGGTGGTGTGTTTCAAAATGGCGGCCTGTTGTCCCCTGAAAATATGCAAATGAGGTCTTTGGGTTTTTTTTCAAAATGGCGGCTTGTTTGTGTGTGTTATGGGTGGTGTGTTTCAAAATGGCGGCCTGTTTGTTGTCCACCCTTTTGAAAATATGCAAATGAGGTCAATTGGCTATAAAAGGAGTCCATTTTTAGGGAAAGGGGTGTATTCAATCTGACTTACCTGACCTGACCTGTCTCTGCCTGCCTGCCTGCCTGCATCCCTGCCTTGCTTGCCTGCCTGCATTCTGCCTGTATGGAATGCATGTACTGACTTGGTTCTGGGTTTTTTCCATCACGGTTGTGCGCAGGTGTATGACGTCACTTCCGGTCTGCGTGAATCGGGCGTGACCTGGGACTATGGGATGCATGTACTGACTTGGTTCTGGGTATTTGTCATCACGGGGAGGTCACGTGATCAGTTCAAGGTCATATCCATTTTTTATCGATATGTCAACCCCACACCCAGTCCATTAGATGCTCCTTCACCTAAGCTTCACTTTGATACCTCACTCGACCTGTGGTGTGAGTGAGTGCAAGAATGTATTCATCCGCGGTGATGCAGTCATGTCTGGCGGTGATTCGGTCTCGGGAAAAAGCTTCCTTGCCCAATGCCTACGGACTTTACCGAAGATACACGGACTTTAACGAAAAGACACGGACGTACACGAAAAGACGCGAAGGTGAACGCCATTGTGGGAAACCTCCCACAGACAGGTCAGTACATGCATTTCTATGTTGTTCACGCATAATAAAAGGATTGATCTGTAATCTGTGTTGTTGTTGTTGCTCCCTTTTTTTGGACTAACCCATCAGAATAGTACGTATCACGGACTACACCCGTAGAGCTACATCTGGTCTATAAAACATGTCCCTCTGTATCCCACACCTTCATTTCTACAGAGCCATGGCGGAGATCCAGCCCCATGCGACTCGCATTTTACAGTATGCCACCGTGGTGAATTCATTCACGGGTTACCGAGCAGTGGTCCGGTCCATGTTTGCAGATGGCGACGACAACGAGGGACGACGCCAGATCCTGAACGAGTTCACAGAAGCGGTCCTCCACAGAGTGCACTCGATGGACAGGCGTGCCATCACTCACCACTACTGGACTATGACAGCCATCCTTGATGCTCGCGCTATGGACCAGGAGCGCTCACGCCGGAACCAGCGCCGGCTGGTTGGCCTCATACTAGTCTGTGCCCTATTCACCCTGGCGCTGTGGTATTGACACTATAAATACGAGGGGAAGAGACAGAGTGTGTATCATTTACCGTTGGACATTGAGAGCAAGCATGTCGCTACCACTACGAGCCATCTTGCCTCTTACACCTAGTGTGCGGTTATACGTGTATGCAGATAAAGTCAAACTGGCGAAAGACGATCTAGCTATTTACTGGACACCCGCTGAAATGCTATGGAATCCGGTGACACTAGAGCGTGATGGGTGGAATAAATTTAAACGCGTGTTGAGCGGAGAATTGGACGGAGAGCTCATCCACCTGGATAATGCCATGTACGTCTATACCCTACCATCCCTTCGCATACGTCTAGGCCGGTACAAAGAGCCATCGCGCAGTATCAGCCTAACTCCTTCTGTGTGGGAAGCCTTGAAGAAAATAATGCCTATTGTAGACCAGTTATTGTCACCGGACGATCGATCACCTGAGCAATTAGCGTGGGTTCGTGCTATAGAAGACGCGTTCGCTGAACCGCATGAAAGACTACATAAGGCAGAATTTTGTTTCTGTAAACCAGATACTACAGCCGGGAAAAAAAGGCCTATATGTAAAGAATGCACAGCGGCTAGAGGGTCAGTGTCACCCCGGGAAGAGATCGACACACTTGTGACGGGAGCGAACGAAGGGGAAAGTCCGTGATGCGGCGGTCGGGAAAAAAGGAGACGTCTACAGTGATTAACAGACGGCTTTGCAACAAATAGTTCCTGTGGTCGATAAAGTATTCTCTGCACACGACCCGCCTCTCACAGAATAGGCCCTATAAATACGAGGGGAAGAGACAGAGTGGGTATCATTCTCCGTTCGACATTGAGAGGAAGCATGTCATCACTCCAAGCCATCCTGACGCTTACACCCAATGTGAAGTTATACGTGTATGATGCTAAAGTGACCCTGGTCGAAGATTGTGGAAATATAGCGGCGTTCAAAGACATCTTCAAGACCGGGCGCAAACCTTTGTATTTGCAAACCGACGAAGGCACGGAATTCCTCAACAGACCGTTCCAAGCCTTTCTCAAGAAACAGAAGGTGTTTTCTTCCATACGTACAACGAGACCAAGGCTTCCGTGGTGGAGAGGTTCAACAGGACATTCAAAGGCCGCATGTATAAATATTTCACCTATAAGAATACAAGGCGGTACATCGATGTTCTCCCGAAACTGGTGAGGGGTTACAATCGAGCCTATCATCGAAGTATAGAGAGAGCCCCCATTACCGTGACCCAACGCAATGAAGCCCAAGTCCGGCGTGTCTTGTACCCCAGGCCATCGCAGCGAACGACGAAGGCGGTGTACAAGGTCGGGGACCCTGTACGGATCAGTAAAGTCAAGGGCAAGTTCGAGAAAAGTTACTTGCCCAACTGGAGCGATGAGCACTTCCTGATTAAACGGCGCCTACCCCGACAGCGGCGAGTCTATGAACTGGAAGATCTCCAAGGGGAAATGTTGCTGGGGACGTTTTACGACACGGAATTACAGCCTGTTGTAAAAACACAGCAAGACTACTACACGGTGGAGCAGATTTTGAAAACGGAACGTCGACGTGGCAAACTGTTTCATTTCGTAAAATGGCAAGGCTGGCCCAGTTCCTTCAATTCCTGGGTCGCTGCCAACCAGGTGAAACGATTATAAAACCAGACACCACTGCCATCCTCCTTCATTCCACGTCCGACCCCAGTGCTATGGACCAACAGCAGCTGCCTCCGAAGACAGCGTCTCGCAAAACGCGCAAAGCGCAAGTGGTCTTTGGGGTGCTATTGCTAACCCTGCTGAGTGTGTTGTACGGAGGTGTGTTTTACGACGTAGCCTATGTCAGTACGTTACTTAACCAACTGAGAACACCACCCATTAGTGAAACGGGTCTACAGAGAGCACCAGTCGTATCGAGCCCAGTCACCACCACCACCACACCCCGCGTACAAGCCACGTCGAGCTCTACACTTACACCAAGTACACCTACTACGTCTCAAGACCCACCGGATTTCATCCCTCACAGTGAACCGACCACCCACGTTGTACCCACCCCCAGCACCATCTCTGAACGTGAACAGACAACGACGATCGACGTTGTACCCACCACCATTCCAGTTCACTCGTACGAAATTTACAAGAGCGGGTTACCACGACAAAGGATAGACCTCAAACCATGGACCCTGGGTGGCAGCATCCCTTCACTTGCGTCATCGCAGGACCGACGGGCTCCGGCAAAACGCACTTCGTCAGGAAGCTCCTTCAACACGCCGACAGCATGATCACTCCACCCATTGCCCGAGTCGTGTGGTGTTACGGAGAATGGCAGGAAGCGTATGCAGCAATGCCCCACATCACGTTCGTGGAAGGCCTACCCAACCTGGCCGATTTGGAACCCGACACCTTGGTGGTTCTGGATGATCTCATGGCGGAGACGGATGCACGGGTCACCCAACTCTTTACCAAAGGCAGCCATCATCGACGGCTCAGCATCATCTACATTGTGCAGAATCTGTTCAGTAAAAACAAAGAACATCGGAATATCAGCTTAAATGCCCACTACCTGGTGGTCTTCAAAAACCCGAGAGATACCACTCAACTGCTGCACCTGGCGAGACAGATGTATCCCGGCCGCACACCGTTTGCGTTGGAAGCCTTCAAAGATGCCACAAACCCTCAGCACGGGTATATGCTCTTCGACCTCAAGCAAGCCACCCCCGACCACCTTCGACTACGGACCGGCATCTTTCCCGGAGAGACCCACCACGTGTACATGTAAAAATAATGTAAACACACCCACAGTGGCGCCCCCAGCTGGGGTCTGTGTGTTTGATGATGGGGAATAATAAAAAGAATGAATACCACAGCAGGGTTGACTTTGTCTGTGAGGTGGATAAAAAGGGCAGAGTTGTGGGTTCTAGCATTAGTTGTACAGGATGTCTGCGCGAGTACGGAAGCACGCTCCCACGCTCCGTGTATTGAAGACGGCCCCACCCGAGTTAGTCCGAACCATTGTACGCGGTGCGGACCCTGACCTTGTACGCTGTCTGTGCGAGATCGGGTACAACCTGTTAAAAGGCAACGTACCACTGACTCCGGCTCAGAAGACCAAGTTGGCCAAGCATAAGACAGGTCTCCGAACCCCAGTCCATAAGCGGGTCCCACAAACACAAAAGAAAAAGGTGCTACAGAAAGGCGGCTTTCTCGGGGCCATCTTAGCACCGTTGGCCGCTTCCGTGTTGGGTCCAGTATTGGGTGGACTCTTCGGC
>JAVTVY010002723.1:0-33199 GCA_036873755.1 Hanleya hanleyi | reverse complement strand
AGTCAGTCAGTCCATCCGAATCCTTTCGTCGGCAAAATAAGGAGAACCATTTATATTAGAACCTTGATTTTTGGCATGAAAGTGCACCAGGGGACTGTTACCAGCAAGTTCTGAGCTGATCTACTTTTGATGAAAATTTCTGGTGATTTTTTGATGAAAATCACTGGTGATTCTGACTTGGGCAGTGCCCATCTTATTATAGGCACGATTTCAACTGGGGGAGTCCAGTCCGCGTCGGAGTCCTATTGCCTAACCTGCTTCGTAGGTCACACTACTCATGCTATTATAACTATTACAATTTTTTACTAAATCATACAAATCTTGTTCACAGTATGTTGAAAATATTTCTGTGTGTTACACATTTGTAGTTATAGTACAAAAAAGGTTCTGTAAGATAGAAAAACCGGACTAATTAATCATTTGGGGAAAATAATAATTTTAAACCACAAATACTCACCTTCCTCAACTTCAAGTGCTTCCGGTCATGCGCGGAATTGAGTGCCAGCGCACTATGGACGCCACGCGAAAAAACGAAAAGACGAGATTGTATCGAATCTCGTCTTTTCGTTTTCTCGTCTTTTCGTTTTTTCGTTTTCTCGTCTTTTCGTTTTTTCGTTTTCTCGTCTTTTCGTTTTCTCGTTTTTTCGTTTTCTCGTCTTTTCGTTTTCTCGTTTTTTCGTCTTTTCGTTTTCTCGTCTTTTCGTTTTCTCGTCTTTTCTTTTTCTCGTCTTTTCGTTTTCTCGTTTTTTCGTCTTTTCGTTTTTTCGCCTTTTGATAACGCGAGAAAACGAAAAAACGCGGCGAAAAGACGAGATTTCTGACCCTCGGTTTCTCGTCTTTTCTCCTCGCATTCTCGTCTTTTCGCTTTGCAATCTCGTGTTTTCGCGCCGCGCGTTATCAAAACACGAGAAAACGAGAAAACGAAAAGACGAGAAAAAGGCAAAATCTCGCGAAATTCGATACAATCTCGTCTTTTCGTTTTCTCGCGCCGCGCGTTATCAAAGGCGAGAAAACGAAAAAACGAAAAGACGAAATTGGCCGCATCCGGCTTCCATAGTTCCATGAACTTATACAAAATTCGTCATAATCAACTTGCATAGGAATATAGTAGTTTAATATAAACCTGGCAATGTATTATGCTTATCATAATGCATCAGTTAGGAATCAAATAATCTGATCGGAGCTGATTATCATTAATTATATTACTCCGTATTAGATATGTTTAATAAAGTCATTTAGCATATTAATTTCATCATCTGATATCATTGTTGATATCGCCAAATATACCATGGTACTGACCTGTTGAACATTCTAATTCTATATTGTATACAGACAAGGCACAGACTGGTAACTCAACAGGTCACCTAAAATAGTACAATCCAATAATGAATCTGATCCATAGACTTGGAAACATTTACTGAATGTAATCCAGTTAATAAAGGATTTGAATAATAATATAATCCATTAATTGGTACAAAAGATATTACAAGAAATATAATCTTACACTGCGGATCGGTGGTCATATAACTTTTGCAAAGAAACAATCTGCTTAACGCAGTTATATCTATTTCGCGCCATTTAGCCTATGACCTACATATGATTACACTTCATCGACGTTACAGAGATATACATGCAATGAGATAACCTGAATATTGTTCTGTACAACAATAATACCAAACGTACAAACATGACAGTACTCACGTTCGAAACCGGGAATACTCTAGATTAGCCCGATAACATCGGCTAAGGAGTCTGTTTTTTTTAATTTTTGGTTGTTGTTGCTGACTCCTTAGCCCGAATCACTAATACAGACCGAAAAGAAAAAAAAATAAATAAGACGTCAGTCGCTCGAGATCTTTAACTGCACACGGCGTGGGGGATTGAGACAAAGACACGAAAAGCATTTTATCGAATAAATAATATGATTTGGCATCTCCAGAACTTTGATAATCAACTAATGACTCATTCCGTTAGACGAAATCTCCTTCCAAACTCTACTTTTGTCATCAAACTCGTCAAGTTGCCGCCATTTTTTCAGTCTCGTTGAGAGAACGAGATTTCCAACGCGATTGGCCTTTCTGACCACATGGCTCGTCCATTTCACCATAGTCAATTTACTCGTAATCTCTTACCAAAAACTTCGAACTCCAGTTATTTTGAAATCACGCATATAAATTCCATGTCATACAACTATAAAAGAGGAGTTGTTCATTTAAAATCAACGTTCATTTGCCCTTTCTTGTACTGCTCTAAAACTGCCAAAACCACGTTGTACGCACAGCTGGCAAGCAGTGTTATCAGAAAGGTCACGATACTAGTGCTCACGCGCGGCCAAGTCTCGTTGAGCTGTAATCTGAGAAAAAGGCGGTAAACATCGAAACCGAGCGTTTATTGTGTTTTCTTCGTCGTCACTAATTTTTTGGAGTCTCAAACAGTCACAAGAGATGGTACATGGTTAAAGAAGCTCAGGTCGGTCAAACTGTATCAAATTGGCATATTTTTTCTCTCTCGTTTCGTTATTTTCGTCAGCGAAAAGCCCCTCTTCGCGACATGATTTTTTATCTCCAAATTTTAACCTAGCCTCATTCTGGGCTGTTATAGGAATGCCACGCCCCCTTACCTATTTTCGCCTATCACAGCCAGAGTTTCTGGGTTAACTCTAGATCAGAACAGAGTAGCCAAATTTACAGGCAATGTTCAAATACCACCAAATTGTGATGAAACTGTGGAATTAGGAACGTGTTTCCTGCTTGTTTACAAGATGTCTTTCACGAACAAGGAACATAAGCGCCACCTATCGACTACTCGGCACACTACACATACAATGCAAATGTACTTAGAGGCAACTACTCCATTATACTTGGAACAAGCCAAAATTACGGTTGAGGGGGAACAACTGTCAGTGCACCAGGCCACACTTGCACGCACAACTTTCACAGAAATGAATAAAATTCTACTGGTTTGATGAGACGATAACTACAGATAATGTTAGAAATTTTCATCCTCGTATGATAAATTTTTCATAATAAAATGGAATTCAAGGATAATTTATCATACTTTTTCATATCAAATTCTGTCTGACGATTTCAAATTCAAGTCCTACAAGTAAAACAAAAATGCCTAAACCACCTTTATCACATTAATTCTCATCTAGACTTCATAATGTCTCGTTGTTAATTTCAATCATTATCCTGATCTCAAAATTGTTAGAAATTAGGTCAGTGAATTAAGTATAACAGACAGAAAACTCGGTTATTTGGAAGGGCTAAGAATGATTTTGGTTTGAGGTGTCATGTTTATTTACAGTAGAAAATCTAGTCTAAATGTTTGGAAATGCCAAAAATAGGTCAGGGAGCACATTTTTATCATCATACAATTATTTCTTTTTTGTGCAATCAACCGTCGCATTTTTTTTATGTAGTTGACTAGAGTGGATCACTATGCATGCATAATGAAGTTATGAAAATAAATTTAGTATGATTGCCCATTGACCTCAAATTAGAAATATCTTCAGCAGTAATCCAACCATATGAACAGTCACAAACAAAGCGTGTCTGAGATACACCATTCTTGAGATGACGACTTTACAACGAATATTATGGTTTAAGAATACTGATCAGCGATACGGATTTGATATTTTTGGTACATCATGATGTCTTGCTGGCATCATTGAAAACTGTTTTTCTCTTGCAGGAAACTAGCCTATGTTTATGTATACTATGATTGTCTTTTTGAATTTGGTGCTAATACTGTTATATGGAATATGGAATAGGTCTTTGGATTATGGACGCTGATATTCTCTAATGGACAACGGCTGGATTATGAATGACGGACTAGACGCTTGTAATAACAATATATAACAATATATAACACCATGGTATTGTTGTAATATCATCCAGGTATTGATCTTTGGTTAAGAATATAATGACATACATACACCTGATTTTGAGCCAGTGGCTCGTCACTGCGCATGCGCGAGAAAGTGTTCTGCGCAGGTATGACGTCACTTCCGGTCTGGTTGAATGGGGCGTGACCTGGGGATGTATTCCTCCGCGGTGATGTGGTCTGCCTCCGCGTACCGAAAGTAGTCCCAAATAGGTGGGTTTTCGTGAGAATGTCCGGCAACCTGTAGGGAGCGCTAGTCGACCGATTGGGTCGAGTGAGGTATCAATATGAAGCATACGTGAGGGTGTATCCATCGGGAAGTGTGAAGTGGAACTAACGTCATTCTGCGCAGGCGCAGTAGAAAATGTGTATGAAAATATACGTTTTGAGGTCGAAGTGAGCCACTAATGGCCCGATGAAGTCGAGTGAGGTATCAATGTGAAGCATACGTGAGGGAGTATCCAACGGAATGGGTGTGACGTGAAACTGACGTCATTCTGCGCATGCGCAGTAGAAACAGTGTATGGAAATAGACGTTTTGGGGTCGAAGTGGGCCACTGTTTGTCCGATGGATTCGAGTGAGGTATCAATGTGAAGCATTCGTGAAGGAGCATCCGATCGGTCTAGCGACATCGCTGTCATTTGATGGAAACAGTTGATGGTATCTGGAAATGCTAGTCGGCAGCGGTCGGTGAACTTCGAGAGCAGAGACTGCCTTCGGAGAATTTCCGAATCGGTTCCTCCTCCATTGAGGACATGATTTGATTGGTCGATTTCCAGAGGTCCCATGCCGCCCATAGGCTTTCCTTCAGATCTACTGTGCGGAGTGGCATGCTAGGTCTTATTTTAATCGGACTGCTGTCCACGTTGATCGGTTATGTTATTTTGCACTTGCGCGGTCGAAGAGTATATAAAAAAACATTTTTGGGGGGTTGGCATGGGTGCATTTTGACGATATATGAGCCATCCTTGGTCTAAATGGGTTGTTCAGCGTGTCATATTGAAGCTCCTAGCGTGAGGACTAAGACTGTGGTGATATTCACGTTGATCGTTGATGTCATTGTGCGCATGCGCAGTCGAGAAGTAGTAGAGAAAGGGGATTTTTAGCTGCGCATGGGAGTAATTGGAGGGCAGATGAGTCATTCTTGGTTTTGAATGAGTGATACAGTCTGGTATTGGAGCATTCGTTGGCGGAATACCACCGATGTGCTTCCCATACTGTTCGATTACGTCATGGTGCGCATGTGTAGTCGAGGAATAGTAGAGAAAGGGGATTCTTGACTGAACTCGGTAGATAAGAAATCCTTGCTCCAAATGGACCGTGCCGTGTGTCGTATTCAAGCTGGCATGGGGTTGCCAAAGGCTGGAGTGCTATCCACGTTGATCTGTTACGTTATGTCGCACTTGCGCAGTCGAGGAGTATTAGAAAATGACATTTTTAGAGTGGGCTTGGGTGTGTTTGGACGCCATATGGGCCATCCTTGGTTTAAATGGATCGTGCAGCGTGTTATATTGAAGCTCCTAGTTTCCAGACTATAAGACCGGTAAGACGTTCACGTTGATCGGTGATGTGATTGTGCGCATGCATGCTCAGTCGAGGAGTAGTAGCGAAAGGGTATTCTTGACCGTGCGTGGGAGTATTTGGGCGATAGATGGGCTATCCTTCGTTTTGAATGGGTCGTACAGGCTCTCGTATCGAAATTCTCGTTATGTAGAATACGACTGGTGTGCTTCTGATGCTGTTTGTTGACGTCATGGTCCGCATGTGCAATCGGGGATTAGTAGAGAAATGACATTTTTTGTGCACATGGGAGTTTTGTAGTTATCTGATGACCGGGCGTGGTCAAAATGCGTGTTGCATGGTGTCTGGTTACGTCACTGTAGGCATTCGCAGTCGCTATGGACACCTGTTGTTGGGAATTTTTTATGTGGATCTTACTTGGTACAATTTATAAATCATCAGTTTTAGACAGCCTTGGATTACAGTATCAGGTGTTGTATCGTGCAGTTTTAAAATCAAAATGCCAGATATCATGCTGAGAGATTTTTCTTCGAATGCAAGAGATACAAATTATTTAACGTTGAATCCTTTTTACAACTTAAAACTTTGATTGAGAGATGGATATAAAAGCAGATTAGAAAAGGAAATGAGTATTACACGAAGTTATAAATCTACCAGCTATTAGGCCTAACCTACATGAAATGATACAGACCATACATAATATATCAAATTATGAAAATAGAAAGTTATTGTGTCTCTTCTGGCAGTCTGATGGCGCATGGCATCTATCCAATTAGATTCTGTGATTTTCACTCTCAAGGTGATGATTTTACTCAATTAACCAATCAACTGAAAGAGCTAGCCTTTCCGATCTTGCTATCTTGTACTGATCTTGTACTGTAAGCCCCCATTGTTAACAAATTTGTATGCCTACCTTGGGATCGGGGTACACGTAATTTGTTTGCTGGATGGCTTTTGATCGCACTGTATATTCGCATCTACAGGAGACATTGTTTATTGTAACCCTCTTGTTCCAATTTTACAAGGAGGCATTCAAAGTTCAATTGCTTGGAACTCGAAACCTCAATCTTGAACTGTTGTAAATACATAAGATCTTACTCGTACAAAAGTTAGAGGTTTTATGTTGTGTGGTTTTCTCGAGTGTACCTACTACTGCTGCTTTGACACCCCTGATCAGCACACCTATACTTGCAAAGAATGCTTTTAACTAGATTTCACCGCTATGTACTCTTAAAATCAGACATGGAATATTAAGGACTCGAGGCCCGGGGAATAGGCTCAAACTATCGATATTTTTTTCTTTGCATATTTCAAAAGTTGAAGAAAAAACCTATCAAGTGTTTCTGTTATTTTCCTTAAAAAATGTTTGCAAACGTAAAATTTTAGCTCTCAAAAATTCACTGTCTGTGGAAGAACTATGCGCTTTGGGATTAGCGCGCATTACTCACAGTCGGTGTTACCGCCTGCCGTGACTTCCGCACCTCGGCTAATTACTTGTAACTGCAATACACACAAATGAACGAGAGATCCCGAAGGATCTTGGCGCCCACCATTGTCCGATAATTGTAAGCTAATGACTAGAGGATGTTTTTGTCCATTGTTACTAAGAACAAACGATTGATTTGTAATTTTGTTTACAGAATTTCGAATCTGAGCGAAAAGGATCACAAAAGGTCACTGAAAAACACCAAGATATAATCTAAGTTTCAGGAGTTTCAAAATTTCTAGAAACTGTACTTATGTCGGTTGTTATAATACAAGAGAAATGAGCAAAGTTAGTCTGAAAGTGAATGTACATGTACGGAGGATTCTTCGCCTTTGTTTCGTAGTTTTTTTTATTTATTTTTTGCACGTGTCATCATTGGGTACTGGAAGCGAAGACCAATCTCTTTGACATTTTGGCATGAGCTATGAAACATACTTAAGATTTTATAATTAAGAACGAATGCTAATTCTGTTCTGTTTATCAGACTATTTTGAGATATCTCTTTTAAGATACCATGCTCGAAAATAGTAAGATGGTACACTACTTAATACTGAAGAGATCTGGTCCGCGCAGTAATGTTGAGTCACGTCCCTTCAGGTAGCCGACCCGCCGGCAGACGGACCTGTGTACCAAATTTCAGAAATATCAATGAAATATTTCCTGAGAATTCACGGTAACAATGTTTCAAGGGGAAATTCAAGATGGCCGCCTTCTGGCCATATTGGATTTTGGATTCGGACCCAAAAAGGTTTCTTGCACAACTAGACCATAAGGGGAACCTGTGTACCAAATTTCAGAAAGATCCATGAAGTACTTCCTGAGCAATCACGATAACAAATTTGCATGGGAAAATCCAAGATGGCCGCCTGTTGGCCATATTGAATTTTCGAATCGGACCAGAAAAGGTATCTTGCACAACTAGACGACAAGGTGAACCTGTGTACCAAATTTAACAAAGATCCATGCAGTAGTTCCCGAGAAATCGCAATAACAAAGTTTCATTGGGAAATCCAAGATGGCCGCCTGATGGACATATTGGATTTTGGAATCGGTCCAGAAAAGGTATCTTGCACAATTGAACCTGTGTATCAAATTTGAGAAAGATCCAGGCAGTACTTCCTGAGAAATCATGATAAAACAATTTCATGGGGAAGTCTAAGATGGCTGCCTGGTGACCATATTGGATTTTCGATTCGGACCGAAAAAGGCATCTTGCATATTGAGACCCTAAGGGGAACCTGTGTACCAAAATTGAGAAAGATCCATGCGGTAGTTCCTGAGAAATGACAATAAAGTTTCATGGGGAAATCCAAGATGGTTGCCTGGTGGCCATACTGGATTTTCAAATCGTACCAGGAAAGGTATCTTGCACAACTAGATCCCAAGGGGAACCTGTGTACGAAATTTGAGAAAGATCCATGCAGTAGTTCCTGAGAAATCGCGATAACAAGGTTTCATGGGGAAATCCAATATGGCTGCCTGGTGGCCATATTGGTTTTTCGAATCGGACCGAAAAGGTATCTTGCACAACTAGACCCCAAGGGGAACCTGTGTACCAAATTTTAGAAAGATCCATGCAGTAGTTCCTGAGAAATCGCGATAACAAGGTTTCATGGAGAAATTCAAGATGGCTGCCTTGTGGCCATATTGGATTTTCAATTCGGACCAAAAAAGGTATCTTGCACAACTAGACCCCAAGGGGAACCTGTGTACCAAATTTGAGAAAGATCCATACAGTACTTCCTGAGAAATGACGATAATAAAGTTTCATGGGGAAATCCAAGATGGTTGCCTGGTGGCCATATTGGATTTTCGAATCGGACCAGAAGAGGTATCTTGCACAACTAGACCCCAAGGGGAACCAATGTACCAAATTTGAGAAAATCCATGCAGTAGTTCCTGAGAAATTGCAATAACAAGGTTTCAATGGGAAATCCAAGATGGCTGCCTGGTGGCCATATTGGATTTTGGAATTGGACCAAAAAAGGTATCTTGCACAACTAGACCCCAAGGGGAACCTGTGTACCAAATTTGAGAAAGATCCATGCAGTAGTTCCTGAGAAATCGCGATAACAATGTTTCATGGGGAAATCCAAGATGGCTGCCTGTGGCCATATTGGATTTTCGAATCGGACCAAAAAAGGTTTCCTGCACAACTAGACCTCAAGGGGAACCTGTGTACCAAATTTGAGAAAGATCCATTCAGTAGTTCATGAGAAATCGCGATAACAAGGTTTCATGGGGAAATCCAAGATGGCTGCCTGGTGGCCATATTGGATTTTCGAATCGGACCAGAAAAGGTATCTTGCACAACTAGACACCAAGGGGAATCTGTGTACCAAATTTGTGAAAGATCCATGCAGTACTTCCTGAGAAATGACGATAACAATGTTTCATGGGGAAATCCAAGATGGCTGTCTGGTGGCCATATTGGATTTTCGAATCGGACCAAAAAAGGTTTCTTGCACAACTAGACCCCAAGGGGAACCTGCGTAACAAATTTGAGAAAGATCTATGCAGTTGTTCCTGAGAAATCATGATAACAAGGTTTTACGGGAAAATCCAAGATGGCTGCCTGGTGGCCATATTGGATTTTCGAATCGGACCAGAAAAGGTTTCTTGCACAACTAGACCCCAAGGGGAACCTGTGTGCCAAATTTGAAAAAGATCCATGCAGTAGTTCCTGAGAAATCGCGGTAACAAGGTTTCATGGGGAAATCCAAGATGGCTGCCTGGTGGCCATATTGGATTTTCGAATCGGACCAAAAAAGGTTTCTTGCACAACTAGACCCCAAGGGGAACCTGTGTGCCAAATTTGAGAAAGATCCATGCAGTAGTTCCTGAGAAATCGCGATAACAAGGTTTCATGGTGAAATCCAAGATGGCCGCCTGGTGGCCATATTGGATTTTCGAATCGGACCAAAAAAGGTTTCGTGCACAACTAGAACGCAAGGGGAACCTGTGTACCAAATTTGAGAAAGATCCATGCAGTAGTTCCTGAGAAATCGCGATAACAAGGTTTCATGGGGAAATCCAAGATGGCCGCCTGGTGGCCATATTGGATTTTCGAATCGGACCAAAAAAGGTTTCGTGCACAACTAGACCCCAAGGGGAACCTGTGCACCAAATTTGAGAAAGATCCATGCAGTAGTTCCTGAGAAATCGCGATAACAAGAATTGTTTACGGACGGACGGACGGACTGACGGACGGACGGACTGACGGATACGGACGTAAACTGATTTGAACAGCCCACCATCTCATGATGGTGGGCTAAAAATACTGTGTACATAATTAAAATTTATTGATAAATCTCAGTATTCGTTATTACTTCATTCTGCATTATCGCATTGTACATGCGGTAAATGTATTATGTGAGGTATTCATCCAAAATAAATACTTTACATAAAGTTTTGCTGATATATTCACCATCGTACATATAATTATAAAGAAGCAAACATTATTCTCGCAAATTGTATACTTTCGCGATAACAGTAAAGTTTTTTAACTCCACACCGGAAATGGCTGCGGCCAGTTTTTCCCGTTTGAGGTCTGTAGAGTGATCAGTTTCTGTTTTCTTCTCTTTCCTTGAGCTAGACCTTTTGAGCTAGGCAATTAAATCCATGAATGTCCAATTGCCGCAAATCACATCTCTGTAAGCCTTCTATAGAATGCTAATTGGTGGTCGACGTCTACTCAATCACCCGCGGTGAGGGATTTCGGAAGGCGTGAAAACTGATCAATGGGGCATATTCCAGCATAAAAATTCATCTTCGTGACTGGTTTTCTACACTTTCTCAAAATATATTGTTCCAAAATGATTAAAGAACGTTTGGTCTATAATCCCTATATGTTGTGTGAGAATATTGTGTCATTATCATGACGTAGCGGACAATAATTACAGATTATCATCTGAAAAGTAGATTATTTTTGTTTACGCTCTATAGCCGACATATTTTTTTACACGGCAGGTACATACAAACTTGCTAATAACTTGCTATTTTTCATCCGATTACGTCAATTTTTGGGGAGCATAAAATGTACACTACAGTCCGAACGAATGTGTCTCAGTTTTTCAAAATTTTGACTTGTTTTGAAGTTACTGGAACTTGAAATAGACTTTCATTTTGTTTCAAAAAATAAACTTTACAACGCTCTCAAACTTTTTCTAAGAGTTTAAAAAAAAACCCTGAGACACACTTGTTTGGTTTGAAAGGTTTATTTTCACCATCTCGGACTCGTTACTTGTAAAATAATAGGTGAAATTAGCGATATAAAAAAGACTTTATTTTTTTTAAATAACTCCAAAAAAACCAGTGAAATAAACGTAAGAATTTAATTGTTACTTTACTTGGAACGCCCGAATCGTGATCTTTCCAACCATATAAAACATATATAGGTATGTGGAGTGGTTGTGATGAAATGAGACAGAATACACGAGGGTGTCTAGTATCAGGCGCTACCCCGGGCCTCGAGTCCTTAAATGGATTCTCTCATATGTGGGTTAATGGTTTCTTTCATGTGTGGATTCTCATATGTATTTTCAGGCTACTCTGTGCTGCACACCTATATTCGCACACTAAACACTTGGATGGTTTCTCTCCGGTATGGGTTCTCATGTGTGTTTTCAGAGACCCCTTTATTGCACACCTGTATTCGCACCTCGAACACCTGAATGGCTTTTCTCCAGTGTGGGTTCTCATATGTTTTGTCAGGGTCCCGTTTTCTGTACACCTATATTCGCATACTGGACACTTGAATGGCTTTTCCCCGGTATGGGTTCTCATATGTCTTGCCAGATCTCGGCGCTCTGTACACTTGTATTCGCATCTCGAACACTTGAATGGTTTTTCTCCAGTGTGAGTTTTCATATGTTTTGTCAGGGTCCCATTTTCGGCACACCTATATTCGCACACTGGACACTTGAATGGCTTCTCTCTTGTGTGAATTTTCATATGTCTTCTCAGATTCATCCGACTTGCACACCTATACTCACATAAAGGACACTTGAATGGTTTCTCTCCAGTGTGAATTCTCATGTGTGTTTCCAGGGCACACCGTACTCTACACCTATATTCGCAAATTGCACACTTGAACGGTTTCTCGCCAGTGTGGGTTCTCATATGTATGGTCAGGTTATTCTGTAATTTACATGTATAATCACACGTCGGGCACTTGAAAGATTTCTCTGCAGTGTGAGTTTTCAAGTGACTCTTCAATTGCGACTTTGCTATACATCTATATTCACAAACTAAACACTTGAATGGTTTCTCTCCGGTGTGAGTTTTCATATGTACTCTCAAAGTTTTATTTTCGGCACACTTGTACTCACAAAGGGAGCACGTAAATGGTTTCTCCCCGGTATGCGTTCTCATATGTTGTCTCAAATGATCTCGTCGTGAACACCTGTGAAGGCACATCGAACACCTGAACGGCTTCTCTCCGGTATGTGTGCGCATATGTACTGTTAAATCTCGGCGAGCTGTCCATCGGTGTCCGCAAACTGAGCATTGGAATGGTTTCTCCCCAGTGTGTGTCCGCATGTGTCTCTTTAGCCCGGACTTGTCTATGCATCTGTATTCACACAGTGTACACTTGAAAGGTTTCTCACCAGTGTGGGTTCTCATATGTTTTGTCATGTCATTCTTTTGCGCACACTTGTGATCGCATAAAGAACACTCGTAGGGTTTCTCTCCCGTGTGAGTTCTCATATGTATTGTCAGCGCCTTGTTTTGGGCAAACCTGTGCTCACACACAGAACACTTGAATGGTTTCTCCCCGGTGTGAGTTCTCATGTGTCCTGTCAGATGATGAATTCGTGCAAACCTGTAGTTGCACAGTGGACATTCGAATGGTTTCTCTCCCGTATGCGTCCTCATGTGGCAGGTCAAATTAATCTGTTGTGTAAACTTGTGGTCGCATAATGCGCACTTAAACGGTTTCTCTCCAGAGTGAATTCTCGTGTGCCTTGCCAAATTCCCCTGATCTGTGCACCTGAACTCGCAAACTGAACACTTGAACGGTCTCTCTGTCGTGTGAATTCTTGTGTGAGTCGTCAGACTACTCCGATTTGTACACCTATACTCGCACACTGAGCACTTATATGGTTTTTCTCCCGTATGTGTTCTCATGTGAATCTTTAAGCTACTCTGAGTTGTACACCTATACTCACACAGTAAGCACTTGTATGGTTTTTCCCCAGTGTGAATTCTCATGTGTATTTTCAGCGCCTGCTGTACAGAACACCTGTAATCACAGATTGAACACTTGACTGGTTTCTCCCCGGTGTGAATTCTAAGATGTATTTTCAGTTTGGATTTACATTTACAGCTGTACTCGCACAATAAGCACTTGAAGGATTCATTTCCAGAGTTCGAGGTCATGGTGTTCGATTCCAACTCTACTGTTAAGTGTTTACGTTCAGACACTACTTTGACCCAACAGTCCATGCCCGTTGTGACGTATCGGACCCCTGGAAATCTTCTTTGCCGAGCACGGAACTCCGCAGTCTCCTTTGCCGAGCACGGAACTCCGCAATCTCCTTTGCCGAGCACGGAACTCCGCAAACAAATCGCCAAGGTTTACGGACAGTCAGCTACCATATCCACAGGAGGAACAGCTCTTCTGTCTTCAAAAATCTGTTGAATGAATTAATCAGATTATTGTCATTAGTGAAAACGCAAACAACTTTGAAAATGTTATCATCTCCGAGTAACATAGACATTTGCAAACATCGTCTGTAACAGTACGAGAATAAAATAATTCTCGGTTAAAGGGGTAGGCACGGCAGGATATAAAAAATAACTGAATAAATACCAAAACGGCGCACATTATAAATGAATGAATAAAAGATGAATACCAAAAAGACACCCATTTATTTTTTAAAAAGTTTTGATATCAAGAAAAAAAGTCGATATCAAAAAATAAATTTTTGATATCGACTTTTTTTCTTGATTTCAAAACTTTTTTTTGTGTTTCTCAAAATCGCAAGCGGTATGCGATTTGTGGACAGCTCAAATTGTATATAATCCTAACATACACATAGGGGACCCAAAGTCGAGGGGTCTCGGGACTACTTTCTCTTCCCGAAGGCTTGTTCCCGGAACCGAAAGCGACCGAAGCACCGCCGGACTACTCTCTGTCCGCGGAGGCTTCTTCCCGCCACTGCATCACCGCCAGACCGCATCACCGCGTAAGATTACATGCTCCGCATGTCACGTGACCGGAAGTGCCGGAACTACTTGAAATAATCCCCCGATCCAATTTATATTCTACTTGTGTGGTTCGTGAAAAAACAAAACAGCTAGGAAGGTCACTTTTACGCCACAGTACATATGTAACTGGTGATTAATTAGAAGCCTATTTAAGTTGACCTACATTGACCAATTTCATCAAACTCTAGTTAGTACAATATGTTTTAACCCTATCTGGCCGATGCTTTTTGGGACCTGTCCAGGCCCGGGGCGAAATGCCCCCCCCCCCCCCCTTAATTAAATTTCTTATCCCTTGGGCTAGGGGACTGAAACTTACCACACTATACCCTTGGGTCAAACTCTTCCAGAAAATGAAAAAAAATCCAAGATGGCTGCTTTGATGACGTCACAGTTACGTCATTTTTAAAAACCACATTTTTGGTCGATTTTTCAGTTCGATTTCCCCATTTTTTTATTTATGCAATTTCTAAAAATTGAAATTTTTAATTTGTCTCAAATGATCTCGTCGTGAACACCTGGAAGAAATAAGATAGTTTTTGCCCACTTTTCATCGCAGAAAAACAGAAATTTTGAAGAAATATGACAAAAACATCACTTTTCTGGTACCGCACCTGGCCGCCATTTTGAATTTAGCCATGATCCTCTGTTCGGGGGGTTATGCAAAAAGGCTCAAAATGACCCCAATATGATAAACTATAAAGTCACGGAGTATGACGTCAGTTCCACGTCACACCCCTCCCGTCGGATGTTCCTCCGCGTATGCTTTACAATGATACCTCACTCGACCCCATCGAACCACTAGGGGCCCCTCTCGCTCCCTAAAATGTCCACCCAGCGCTACTTACCCACTGCACATGCGTACAGTGACTTTTTCAAAAAAATTCACCGCCTAGCTTCAAGACCCTGCCCATCGTGTCCTACGTGGTGAGACGTGAAAAACAAGATCCCGCAACCCATACCGCAATGAGCATGTGTCAGTTTCCCATTAGGTTCAACATTGTGCACTGATCCAGTATGGGCCTATCCAGACCTCCGCGAACTTTTCAAAAACTCTTCCAGAAAATGAAAAAAAATCCAAGATGGCTGCTTTAATGACGTCACAGTTACGTCATTTTCAAAAACGACATTTTTGGTCGATTTTTCAGTCAGATTTTCCAATTTTTTTATTTATGCAATTTCTCCGAAAAAATTGCATGATAAATTAGTGAATATTAATGTGATGTGAAATAAGATAGTTTTTGCCCACTTTTCATCGCAGAAAAGCAGAAATTTTGAAGAAATATGACAAGAACATCACTTTTCTGGTACCCCACCTGGCCGCCATTTTGAATTTACCCATGATCCTCTGTTCGGGGGGTTATGTAAAAAGGCTCAAAATGACCCCAATATGATAAACTATAAAGAGTTTCAGCTCTCCGTTTTTTGTCGTTCCGGAGATAGCGCAGAAAGTTTGGTAGGGGGGGGGGGTATTTGTCCCCCCCAGGTCAGGTAGGGTTAAAGGGTTATGCATGAAGTAAAGCATACATGGACAAGGTTCTTGTTAGAACTGTCCCCTCGATTTATTCACTATTCCCTAGTTTCACATAGGGCCAAGTCGAGCCATTATCATGACATCATAGTTTATCTCCTAATCTCAGATATATAGTTTACAGTTACACAGTCAGGTTATGAAGTTACAAACTCTGACCATACGGATAAAGGGTGCAGAGAGAATATCGGTGAGTGTATTATCGCGGTTTGCCGAGTTTATGCACTACCCTATACCAGTTATAGCTTTCAATACCATGATTAAACCAACTCCCTCAAGATGATTATTACATTTATTTTTACATAAAGTTTTCAATCGGTTTTTAGGCGAACACTATGGCAAGCCGGTTCAGTATTTCGGTTATTCCACATACAAAAGAATTCCGCATATGTGTAAAAACAGTTTTTAGACATATGTTCAAATTTATTTTACACATGTGCTGAAACGTTTTAGACATATGTGGAAAAGTTTTATACATATATTGAAAAGTTTGCAAAACTTTTCCACATATGTCAAATAAAGTGTTTTTCCACGTATGTGCAAAAGTTTTGTACATATGTTAAATAAATGCCAGGAGAGTTACTGGAAGGAAAATGGATTGCTCCCTGTGAATGTTTGTTGTCTAACAACCGTTTCAAAATGGCGCTGTCAATTCGGGGTTTGTTTTTCGTCTCTATGACAATTTGAGAGATTTGAAACAATAATAATATTACTACATTATTTTAGATTGAAGATTGGAGGTCCATAACTGACCAACATCCGTAAACGTACAGATAGTAGGGGTCTACAACCTGCGGTAGCTAAGTGTGATATGGAGTACGGTGGGTCCATACAAACTTGAATCAAAGAGGGGAGCTGGGGAGGGGCGGGTACAAAGCCCGAATTAACACAGCAATGACCTCTTATTCCCGAGTATTGATGGTGAGGGTGATGATGTTGTTCAGAACGAGATGGGGTCCAGATTTCGATAGTGACGTCACATCCGGTCAGGTGACATCCGGGTAACATCCAGGTCAAAGATCACATCCGGGTCACTTCATGTGACGTCTTTCCGGTCACGTGATAGCCCTAAAGAGTGAACTCCCCCTACAAAATACTGGAAGATCTCTCCCTCCTCAGTGACTTCCAATGTTAATCTACGGGGAATACATGTATGAGATAGGGGTGGTCATTTTTTTTTTTTTCTTGTGGATTTAACTATGTGTTGTGTCAACTTGCGGTGAGGCCATGCGGGGAAATGTTTTGAAAAGTTCAGCCAGGTCTGGGGTGGACAGGGTAAATGTAGGTCCATACTGGTGCAGTGGGCAATGTTGGTCTCACTGGAAAACCCACTCATGGACATTTGCGGTGTGACATCTTGTTTTCTTCGTCTCGCGATGTAGAACACGATGGGAAGAGTCTCGAAGCCATGCGCATGCGCATACAGGGAACTGTGGTGAAAGGGCACTGGAATGGACGTTTTGGGGTGGAGGTGGGCCTATATTGGTCCGAATGGGTCGTAGGAGTCATCAATGTGAAGCTCTCGTGGGCGACCATGCATTTTTACATACAGTCAGTAAGGCTATGGCGCGCATGCGCAGGCAGGAAAATGTGGGGGTCGACAGTCCGAATGGGTCGTGGGAGGTATCCATGTGTAGCTCTCGTGGGGGAGCGTATTACTGGACAGGTGTGGAGTAGAAGAAAGGCTATGGTGCGCATGCGCAGAAAGAGAATGATGGGAAAAGGGCATTGAAAGGGATGTTTTGGGGACGAGGTGAACCACTTTTGGTCGGATTGGGTCGTGCGGCGTGTAGCACTATATATCGCACTCGACCCCAAAACGCCCATTCCACCCAGACCCCAAAACGTTCACATTCCATCTTCCTGCCTAGTGCGCATGCGTCATCAGAACTTTTCAAAAAATTTCAACCCATGGCCTCGCGACCCCTCCCATTGTGTTCTACGTGGTGAGACGAAAACAACAAGGGACTACAACCCATACCGCAAATGCCCATGAGTGGGCTTCCCAGTGGGAGAAACATTGTCCACTGCGCTAGTATGGACCTACCTGAACTTTTCAAAACATTTCACCTCATGGCTTCGAGACCCCTCCCTCTACATCGCGAGACGAAGAAAACACGATGCCACACCTCATACTGCAAATGTTCATAAGTGTGTTTCCCAGTGGGACCAACATTGTCCATTGGTTGAACTTTTCAAAAAATTTCAAAGCATGGCTCGAGACCCCTCCCATCGTGCTCCACGTGGTAGGACGAAAACAACAAGGGGCCACAGCCCATACTGCAAGTGTCCAGGAGTGGGTTTCCCAGTGGGGCAAACATTGTCCACTGCTACAGTATGGACCTAACATGGTCCGATCTACCTGAACTTTTCAAAACATTTCACCACATGGCTTCGAGACCCCTCCCATCGTGGTCTACATCGCGAGACGAAGGAAGCAAGATACCACACCCCATACAGCAAATGTCCATGTGTGTGTTTCCCAGCGGGACCAACATTGCCCACTGTGGCAGTATGGACCTACCCTGTCTGACCTGGCTGAACTTTTAAAAAAAATTCACCGCATGGCTTCGAGACCCCTCCCATCGTGTTCACCGTCGCGAGACAAAGAAATCAAGGGGCCACAACCCGTAGTAAAATCTACAGAAAAAAATGACCACCCCTATTCCAATAGGCTACTCCGTAGATTAACATTGGAAGTCACTGGGGTCTTATGTAGGGGGAGATCACTCTTGTTTGACCGTTACGTGACCGGAAATGACGTCACAGGAAGTCACCCGGATGTGACCTTTGACCCGAATGTGACCCGGATATCAATTGACCGGATGTGACGTCATAATGAAGTCAATGTCGAAATCTGGACCCCCTCTCATTCTGAACAACATCATCACCCTCACCCTCAATACTCGGGAATAAGAGTTTTATATACTACTCAGGTTACAGATAAACAAACATACAGGCTCGGTATCTGAGCCATTTCAAGGTCGACCTTACTGAAAACCATGTTATCACTGTGGACAGTTTGTTCCTTTGTTTGCTGGTGAAAAACGCGCCAAATCGATAACGGGGAGCAGTCGATGCCTTGTGCAGAAGTGGCGCCTATTTGACATATGTGGAAAAGTTTGGCATATATGTCAAACAAATTAACTGTTTCATATATGTTGAAAAGTTTTATACATATGTTGAAAAACTTTATACTTATGCGCAAAACTTTTCCACGTATGTTGAAAAAAATCTTTAATATATCGGTACCGAAAACTATTAGACATGTATAAAAGTTTTAGACATGCGTGGAAAAGTTTTATACATGTGTGGAAAAGTTTTGCACTTACGTTAAATAAATTAACTATTTCACTTACGTATAAAGAAAAACTTTTCAACAAATATGTGGAATAGATGCTCACTTTTACACATATGTGTAATTCTTTTATATATGTTTGAATCATTTTGGCAGATGTGCAAAAGATTTCGACACTAAAACAGCTTGCCATAGAACACACCCGTGTTACCATGATCGTAATATCTGCAGGCGTTTTTCCCCGGGAAGGCACGAGGCTAATTCTCCACCGTTTGCATGGTAATCGTTGCACGGCAGTAAACTGGTAAAAATCGTGTTTCGTATACCGCTTTTAGTTGATCAATTCATATCGCAATGAGAATATCACAGAAAATATCAGCAAAACTGTAACCGGTTTCGGCGATATACGCCTTTTCGAAACTTGATCATTTTCAGTAGGCTTACAATCACACCGACACACATTTTTCTGATGAGCAGCTGATGAACCACAGTGAACGCGGAAATTGGAGAAATCGTTCGATATACACGTATTACATTATATCCAAATATACATTGAAATATCAATCACCTACCTTTTTAACGATAGAAAATCGGGACCTCAAATTATGGCCCGGTTTTACGCTGTGCTCGATATGTGGGCCAAATGATCGGCGTCAGGTATTTTAGGAGCTCAGCGACTACAAAGTATGTCATGCTATGAACTCTACGTGTCAGCTAAGTGGTTTTATTTGCCTTCGAGAATGGCACTTCAGACATCGAATAGTTCTATTGTCCACTGTTTTTCTAAACCAGCATACGTTAATGCTTCTCCCAACCTGAACTGAAAATTCTATATTTCCCCTATTCCCTTGTTCAAGCTCTACATTCAGGCTGCACAGGGGGTCCACTATTGGCCCCTGTTGAAGTCATTGTTTGCGGAACGACACTAGCTGTCCTCTCGTAAATAGAATCGTAATCCCCCAGTCTTTGAACGAAGTTCCCATGAATACATAGTACACTCACCTACCATAATAAAGTTCACATTCATATGTGATCAAAGACCGTGCATGCCATACCGGGTGAGAGTGCTTACTACATTTTTTGTCTCACTTTTGAATAACACTTGAATGCCCTCCAACTAGGAGGAAATAAAATAATAAGAATTAATCCAAAGAAAATTATTCAAGTAGCTATGTGGTCTGGCAACGACTGAGGAAGATGTCTTATATTATAATATATATACCATGTATACAGTGGCATGCATTTCGTTCTGATTTGTTGAGTTTACGAACTATTGAGCAAACCACGGCAGAAAGTATCCACAAAACAAAATGTACAGTGTTTGAGATTTCGAGCTATAAGATAAGATAAGATAATTTTATTTAACGTCGATATTGAGAACAATACAACATTAGTCCACCAGGGACTAGTATAATCGACGACCATCATTAAAATGTTAACATTAACATTAAAAATACATATATACAAGTAGCACATACGCGAAGCATCATGCCTTCGACGTTTCATATTCTGGAAGACGGGAGTATCCCAGCAGCCTTTGCGGCGCTGCCTGACAACTATGGCGTGGGCTAAAGCAAGGCCTAGCGACGTATTCACTTAGCCCAGGGAGACCGCGCTTCTCGCCGTTAAATCGTATTTCCTGGACGTTTGCGGCTAGTAATCATTTGGAATCGATAATATATTGTTAATAAGGTAACATTTAACAGCTGAAAGGATCAATTGTGTGGTAAAGACTCCAGGAAAGGGTAATAAACAGCTCTTAAATAACCCACAACACTGATCTACAGGGCGCTAACCCAGCCGTTAAAATCCTTGGGTTAACACAGCGGCAACACCGTCATTGTCGGCATATAGCACGGATAATCTGTTTTAATTTCGCCCCCATAAAGCTGTTAATTATCCATACTCAGTGATTGACTTATTAAATGATTGACTTATTGATCATGAAATGCTAAATAACGCAGATCTATATGTATACTTGTAGCAAAATTCCTTCACCGTTATGGATAGCCTGTGTTCTTCTACTTTTATAAAGCTGTTAATTATCCAGATTTAATGATTGACTTAATGATCAGGAAATTTTGGTTAAAATTGTAAAGATTGCCGCTGTGTTAACCCCAGGATTTTAACGGCTGGGTTAGCGCCCTGTAGATCAGTGTTGTGGGTTATTTAAGAGCTGTTTATTACCCTTTCCTGGAGTCTTTACCACACAATTGATCCTTTCAGCTGTTAAATGTTACCTTATTAACAATATATTATCGATTCCAAATGATTACTAGCCGCAAACGTCCAGGAAATACGATTTAACGGCGAGAAGCGCGGTCTCCCTGGGCTACGTGAATACGTCGCTAGGCCTTGCTTTAGCCCACGCCATAGTTGTCAGGCAGCGCCGCAAAGGCTGCTGGGATACTCCCGTCTTCCAGAATAAGCCTAATTATAATAAAAGCATAAGACACCAGAAGAAATAAACTTATGGTGGCTTTATATAAATAAAAAAAATAAAAAAATAAAAATAAAATAAGAATAAAAAATGTACATTTAAATAAGCTTTAAAAATGCGGAAAGGGAGTGTGCCTTTCGCTGGCTGTCCGATAAGGCGTTCCATGCCTTTTTACGGAAGCCTGTTATATCCACATTCGCGAATGCTATTCCTACGGAAGCCTGTTATATCCACATTCGCGAATGCTATTCCTACGGAAGCCTGTTATATCCACATTCGCGAATGCTATTCCTACGGAAGCCTGTTATATCCACATTCGCGAATGCTATTCCTACGGAAGCCTGTTATATCCACATTCGCGAATGCTATTCCTACGGAAGCCTGTTATATCCACATTCGGGAATGCTATTCCTACGGAAGCCTGTTATATCTACATTCGGGAATGCTATTCCTACGGAAGGCTGTTATATCTACATTCGCGAATGCTATTCCTACGGAAGCCTGTTATATCTACATTCGGGAATGCTATTCCTACGGAAGGCTGTTATATCTACATTCGGGAATGCTATTCCTACGGAAGCCTGTTATATCCACATTCGTGAATGCTATTCCTACGGAAGCCTGTTATATCTACATTCGGGAATGCTATTCCTACGGAAGCCTGTTATATCCACATTCGCGAATGCTATTCCTACGGAAGCCTGTTATATCTACATTCGCGAATGCTATTCCTACGGAAGGCTGTTATAGGGAATCCTATTGAATCTACATTCGCGAATGCTATTCCTACGGAAGTTTGTTCTATTGTAAACACAAATGTTACTTATATAGAGGTCTGTGTTTGTTTCATTAATTGTGTGTGATATTAAGCTGTGAAAGCCTGTGGCGTGGGCATCAGGGTGAGTAGCTGATTGTTGTGACACATTGAGAAGGATCATCAGCAGCTCATACTGAACTATAGATTGTAATTTCTGCTAATTGGCCGCTAGATGGCGCAGCGGTATATCACTGCACGTTTGGCTGAACACAGGTACCAGTCGTCTTTTGACTGCCGCTTAAACGGTGTACGACCGACAGTGTATTGAACCCGATTCAAGATTACCCAGCATGGGGTCAATTGAGGTCTCCCAGCTTACTCGTTAATTGTACAATCAACTCCCAATGTATCATCTTTAAATATATTTAACTCTGGTAGAATATCTGATCTTATAGACAAGCCTGTTACACACACACAAAAGGCATACGTTGGAGCAGATATTGGACATTGAATTTAAGCAATAACACCTAGATGAAAGAATATAACAAAATATGCACTTCAAAACCGATGAATATTAATAATAATATTGGTTGAAGAGAAATCTAACACTTTGTTGTATTATACATGTATTTTTACAGATTATGGCATTTCAACCTACCAGTTACAATCCAACGCTTGTGAAAATATTGAAGGAAAGTTTGTATAGATACCGTGAATTTCACTGAATAATACTTCCCTGTTCCAGTTTCAGTAATACATGTATAACATACATGTAAGTAGTCTCCTCAAAACTAAGATTATTTAGATAAACCTCTAGTTGGGAGCTGAACAGATTCCCACATTAATATTATGAACCATGACATACCTTTACTATTGTAGGATATACATTTAGAAAGGAATTTAAATAAAATGGAAATCACTGTCAAGTTCAAATGCATTAGAATGTAAAAGCTATGAAATAAAATAGAATTATTGATAAATGCTCAAATGTAACATTTAACAATAGGGACAATTATCCAAGTCTTTTACATTATCCATGCTATTTAAGAAAAGACAATTTACTTACTGACATCTCCACAGAAAGTCAAGCTTGCTCGTAGCACAATCCAAATAGCCACAGCATGATTGTTCAAATGTTCTTACGGACCAATACTGATTTCCAATATTAACACATATATTGCTTGGTATAAATATGAGTCCAGGCATAATTTGCACCGCTGATCAACACAACTCCTAGTTAAATGGTATTCCCATATAAGCGTCTCTCTCTCTATGAGAAAGTTTACTGCAACACTGTGTGCATATCAATCAATTTTTTATTGTACGACTTTGGTTTACTACAAAGTATGGCAAGCTATAAGCAGAGGCCAGCCCGGCCACATCTTAGTTCACAAATTAGTCATTCCACAAATAGATGTTTCCCACATATTTTTGCTCGTTGTCTGGATAACCTTCACCTCGAGTCTAGAACACATTAAGTACGATCTGACGCCTAAAAAGTTAACTAAATCATGGTCTATGGGAAACAACTCCGCATTCACCGTTTTCAGAACAACACTGTGGTCTAACTAACAATTTTGTTTTCATTTGAGCAGTTTAAAATGTACCTGATGGGGGTTAATATTTTATTAAACAGTGTGAAAGGTAACCCTGACGTCATCCTACACATAGTCAGTCATAGGGTCATAGGTCAAACTTTTTTGAGTGAGGAGGAGGAGGAGGAGGAGGAGGAGGAGGAGGAGGAGGAGCAGGAGCAGGAGCAGGAGCAGGAGGAATTGTATGAAATAGAGGCAAACCAATACGATGATTATAAAATAATCGTTCTATTCATAATAGCACCGCTTTACAAAAAATGAGGGAATCAGCTTATATGAAATACATCGCCTTTATTGCGGCTATCACTTTAACATCTAATGTTTATCTTCTAATATTTCCTGCTTTAAGTATGCTCTACTCGGGTCCTGATAAAATTTAATCCACATATTTGCATCGATAAGATTGCCTTCTATCTGGCGGGTCTATACAACGGGAGACTACTACTCATCAGGACCCCTATGTCTGGGTTCTTTCTTATTTGCGAGTGTCAACAATTTTCCTGCCCCTGCATTTCCTTAATCAGATATTTCTGAATTCTCCCAAGTTGGCCCAATTCACCCAAGATCCTATAGACTGTCATATACACTAATAATTTCAACCAGTATATCCCCTTATTTTCCCCGATGAAATATCACAGTATTTAGTCTCATGCCACCTATTCACAGAAGATCATATCACCCAAGCCATAATAATTTCAACCAGTATTTATACATGTATACCAGTATATCACCGAAATCAATAAGGTTAATGCACTACATGTATACATAGATGGCGTTAAAATCACAGCGAAACAGCTCACCAATTAGCAATATACGAGTTGTCAGAGCATTTCCATCATAGCTCTCTAGATTTGTATCTAATACCGCCTATGCCGGTGCTAGGGGACGTGTGGTCACATCATCCAAGTTGCCACATGAACAGGTACAATAAAAGCGTACCTGAGATACAACACATATCACGAATCGTTAAGATTCTTGGTATGTGCTTCAGAATATAGCTTAACCGGGAGACAATACTGTGAAGTCATGTGACTCAGTCAGCATGTCGGCACCTCTTCCCACTTCCCTTATATGTGTTGTAATTCTCCAAATTTGTTTTAATCGCATATCCCAGTATATTTATCTTTCTTGTCTATTTCCTTAAGATTCATTTAATCCTCTCTATCATTGTCATTTAGACACCAATAAAACCACATACCCTGACTCATTTTTCCCATCACCGAAAGATTCATATAATATGGTTTATATAAATGTTATACGTCAAACATGTCTAAATCACCAAATATATAGTATTTCATTTAAACCTGCTGTATCTATATAATTTTGAACACCTATCGCATTTACTTTATTCAATGTTAGTTCGTTCATCTACACCTTATAACCTTAAAATATCTGTTGGGCAGTGTTTCACTCTCATATACCCATCTAAACTCGACCACCTGCAGCCCGCAGCCTGCAGCCTGCACCCTGCACCTCCACCTGCACCCTGCACCCTGCACCCTGCACCTGCGCCATGCAGCCTTATGTATTGAATGAGTGCGGTCGTCTCGTCCCCAGTACAACGACCCAGTGCGATCGGTGTACCAAAACGTTCGCCAGTAGGAGATGCATGTTACAGCATAAACGCATAAATGTGTTGTAATCTGTCATGTACCGTGTGCCATAAAACTTTCGCCCGTCCGGATGGTTGATGTAGAATATTTCATCATCAGCGCCAATTTGACTTAAATTTGATTTGGTCTGTGACGGTTCAAGAGTTAAAAAAACCAGGCCGTTCTGTTGGGCAGTGTTTCACTCTCATATACCCATCTAAACTCGACCACCTGCAGCCTGCACCCTCACCGGCATAGGCGGTATTAGATACAAATCTAGAGAGCTATGATGAAAATGCTCTGACAACTCGTATATTGCTAATTGGTGAGCTGTTTCGCTGTGATTTTAACGCCATCTATGTATACATGTAGTGCATTAACCTTATTGATTTCGGTGATATACTGGTATACATGTATAAATACTGGTTGAAATTATTATGGCTTGGGTGATATGATCTTCTGTGAATAGGTGGCATGAGACTAAATACTGGGATATTTCATCGGGGAAAATAAGGGGATATACTGGTTGAAATTATTAGTGTATATGACAGTCTATAGGATCTTGGGTGAATTGGGCCAACTTGGGAGAATTCAGAAATATCTGATTAAGGAAATGCAGGGGCAGGAAAATTGTTGACACTCGCAAATAAGAAAGAACCCAGACATAGGGGTCCTGATGAGTAGTAGTCTCCCGTTGTATAGACCCGCCAGATAGAAGGCAATCTTATCGATGCAAATATGTGGATTAAATTTTATCAGGACCCGAGTAGAGCATACTTAAAGCAGGAAATATTAGAAGATAAACATTAGATGTTAAAGTGATAGCCGCAATAAAGGCGATGTATTTCATATAAGCTGATTCCCTCATTTTTTGTAAAGCGGTGCTATTATGAATAGAACGATTATTTTATAATCATCGTATTGGTTTGCCTCCTGCTCCTCCTCCTCCTCCTCCTCCTCCCTCAAAAAGTTTGACCTATGACCCTATGACTGACTATGTGTAGGATGACGTCAGGGTTACCTTTCACACTGTTTAATAAAATATTAACCCCCCATCAGGTACATTTTAAACTGCTCAAATGAAAACAAAATTGTTAGTTAGACCACATAGTGTTGTTCTGAAAACGGTTAATGCGGAGTTGTTTCCCATAGACCATGATTTAGTTAACTTTTTAGGCGTCAGATCGTACTTAATGTGTTCTAGACTCGAGGTGAAGGTTATCCAGACAACGAGCAAAAATATGTGGGAAACATCTATTTGTGGAATGACTAATTTGTGAACTAAGATGTGGCCGGGCTGGCCTCTGCTTATAGCTTGCCATACTTTGTAGTAAACCAAAGTCGTACAATAAAAAATTGATTGATATGCACACAGTGTTGCAGTAAACTTTCTCATAGAGAGAGAGACGCTTATATGGGAATACCATTTAACTAGGAGTTGTGTTGATCAGCGGTGCAAATTATGCCTGGACTCATATTTATACCAAGCAATATATGTGTTAATATTGGAAATCAGTATTGGTCCGTAAGAACATTTGAACAATCATGCTGTGGCTATTTGGATTGTGCTACGAGCAAGCTTGACTTTCTGTGGAGATGTCAGTAAGTAAATTGTCTTTTCTTAAATAGCATGGATAATGTAAAAGACTTGGATAATTGTCCCTATTGTTAAATGTTACATTTGAGCATTTATCAATAATTCTGTTTTATTTCATAGCTTTTACATTCTAATGCATTTGAACTTGACAGTGATTTCCATTTTATTTAAATTCCTTTCTAAATGTATATCCTACAATAGTAAAGGTATGTCATGGTTCATAATATTAATGTGGGAATATGTTCAGCTCCCAACTAGAGGTTTATCTAAATAATCTTAGTTTTGAGGAGACTACTTACATGTATGTTATACATGTATTACTGAAACTGGAACAGGGAAGTATTATTCAGTGAAATTCACGGTATCTATACAAACTTTCCTTCAATATTTTCACAAGCGTTGGATTGTAACTGGTAGGTTGAAATGCCATAATCTGTAAAAATACATGTATAATACAACAAAGTGTTAGATTTCTCTTCAACCAATATTATTATTAATATTCATCGGTTTTGAAGTGCATATTTTGTTATATTCTTTCATCTAGGTGTTATTGCTTAAATTCAATGTCCAATATCTGCTCCAACGTATGCCTTTTGTGTGTGTGTAACAGGCTTGTCTATAAGATCAGATATTCTGCCAGAGTTAAATATATTTAAAAATGATACATTGAGAGTTGATTGTACAATTAACGAGTAAGCTGGGAGACCTCAATTGCCCCCATGCCGGGTAATCTCGAATCGGGCACAATACACTGTCGGTCGTACGCCGTTTAAGCGGCAGTCAAAAGACGACTGGCACCTGTGTTCAGCCAAGCGTGCAGTAATATACCGCTGCGCCATCTAGCGGCCAATTAGCAGAAATTATAAATCTATAGTTCAGTATGATGTACGGATTTAGTTAGGCAAACGAACAGTGCAATGCCAGGTACTATAAATAAAAACAAAAAGAGGAAACCTATATTGTGGGCTGACCTATTTTGTAAAGTAAGACGTCCTACAGATGCGATAAACAAACAGGGCTGAGCGTGCATGCTCCACTATAACTTGAAATAAGACGCAAATAGTCTATATATAACAGCAAGCGGGAGTACCTATCTCATGACTAAACTGTGCACAGTGTTGGACTATAACGGTATAATACGTGGTTTTGAAATATTGATATGAAGTTGTGTTGTGTATGAAGTTTAATGAGGGTGAAACAAAGCCATCCTGCAAGCCACCCAAGGAATGTATCAGCTTGCGTTGGGTCATATAGTTGGTATCATGTAAGTTGTTTAATAGTTTACTCATTCAAATCTCCATACCATATTTTCTGTTATTCAACAGATAAATTTCTCTACTGGTTTTAGTTGTTTAAGTTTTACTGGGTTTCAACTGCTACAGATAGTAACATAGTACTGATACTGTATAAATGGGTAGTGTGAATTTAATTGTTCCATGTTGAGTGCAATTTGTTCACATGAATGGTGGAATGTCTGGACTCTCAAATGAAAGTGTGTTATACATGTACATATCTCAAGCATGTCAGAGGTACAAACATGATTGCAATAAGATATAATCAAAGAAATTTCGTGACAATTATTGAATCTAAGTAGGTCCCTACCTAACAAAATTAGCTTAATAAGAAAGGTCTTCCTCGCGTAAATTGTTTTCTTTTGAGTGAGAATGGTTTTTTCCGAGTTAAGAATTTCCTGTAAAAAGATGGGTTGTTCAAGGAGGCTTTGTTTTTGCCGCTGTTGTGCTTCAAGTTTTAAACAAATTTTCCATTTAATACTATGCTCTAACCATGTGTTACAGCCGACATGGTATCTGCAGAAGCCATTTTACTATCAGTTCTGCATAGGACGCATTCATCAAAATTATAGCGTAGTGACTGTACAAGGGTGATCTTCCAGCGGAGTCGGCGCTGAAATTAGCCAGCGCTAAATGGATATTACCTCGTTTTGGTCAATTTACACCGGCTGTAATTGTTGGTCCTATCCATCCAGAAATCTGTCTTTCTTTTGGAGTGGTTTAAATATCTTCCTAATACACTTATCTATCCTCCTGACCCATTTTAGGTGTTTAAAGGGGGGTCACCATGCCCTCCGAGCCACCGCTAAATGGATATCATCTCGACATGGTGAATTTACAGCGACTGTAAGCGAGCCCACTGTCAATTAGAGATTGCTATATGAATTCTCTCACGTATAGTATGTGTCTATTTTGAACTCTAGCTTTAGCGGCAGGAAAGTGGCGGTTCGTAAGAAGTGATGTACATTCTTGGTTAATGTTAAAAAAGGCTATAACCCCCACAACAAAACCAGAACAGAAAAAGAAAATTATAATGGCATGATGTCATCGGGTATAAATAACCGGATATATATAGATGTGTAGTAAAATTAGGTACTCTCAACGATTCCGAGTCAACCAAAATAGCTTCGCGCTCTCTACGTCCCCGCGCACCTGCTCGCACTTAAGACCCCTCCGACCTAAATAAGTGACCTCATTGGCTTCCAGCGTCCATGGTCTCGTTCTGTCTAAAGATACTCTACTTCTAAGTAATAAACCCGCCAACTGCCCTGAACGTGGATCGTCCGCATCTAAATATGCTGGCCGCTAATCTGATAAAGTAGTTGCATTGAAAGCTGCGTCTTTTTCAACTCTTCTCCAAAATTTCTCCAATGTTTGAATGTTCGGTTCGTACTGGAAATTTGTTGTATTGGATGTTATCAGTTTTCCCCACACCGTAAAATCTACTTGCGACCACATCAATTGCGGGCCTCAGTTTTCTTTTTCTGTGAGGAGAGTTCCATCCCTTCGCATTAATTAGGATTTAACGTACAGCCTACTACGGATACGGTCTGTATAATACTTTGACCGGAAAATGGAAACGATACCATCGCCTCATCTGTGGTTTGCGAGAATAGTTTAACCTCTACGTGATACATTCGCTCCACCGCCGTTTGTTTCGGGGGTAGGGAAAAAGAGAGTTAATTTCTTGATATGAACAGATGCCTTTTCAAATGAAGAGTTACCGATCAAAGTTCAGTGAGAAATGAAAATGATTCACTCGTTCATTCTTCATGTATATATTTCGAGGTAATTGAGATCGCTAAAGATTGTGGGTAAGTAGCGAGGCGAGGAATACACTCCGGTGGTTGACTTCTTCGACAATCCTTCAATTCCAATGCGTCGTGAGAGAGGTAGTTTCACAGACATAGGATACACCGCATGTGTTGGGATATACGTATAGTTGCCTATCGTCTGATGAGAATTTACACTGCGACTGTTTTGAGATATATATCTCGACGAGTCCGACGAACCAAAATGAAGTACACAGTTCACAGTTCAACCTAGTTCGGAAATGGTACGGTTTGTTCTCGGGAAACAAAAGAATCGAATCTATACTACGGCTGATGATATACATAGATCAACAAATCGTTTTGTTACTGTATTATAATATTTGTATGAAATCTGTATTACCTTGTAGATCTAGTGAATAGCTAGCCATATAGTACACAGGCAAATTCATTCCGATTGCGGAAAGATGCACTCTATCTGTATATAAAATTTAACTATGAGATTATCAAATTTGAATGTCGCGTGTTGATGAAAGTATAACATGAAGGAACACACAACTGTATATCAGATTTATTGCATGATATCTTTTTCGTCGATTCGAATTCTGACGTGATATCTACATTGAAATCGGCTTCTTGGTATTCTTTATGGTTCATTTGTATTGTCTTAACAATCTTTGCAGCTGGTCATCGAACAGTTCATTTTATGAAGAGAATGTGGTAGGGTTAGGCATCTGTCCTGAATGGCCAGGAGACACCATCAGAATCAATCTTCGATTTTAATACGCTCGCCCAAAAGGCGGACGTATTATGATAGCGGTTTCCGTCCGTCTTTCCGTCGCCGTGTTCGGTCTATATCTGGGACAGTTTTCTATCTACAGTTATAATTTTTGGTGAGTGAATACCCTAAAGGGAGACGATGTGTTGCGTACCAAAACGGAGATCGGGGTCAAAGGTCACTGGCTTAAAAATCAGCAAATCACTGGACTGTGCGTGTCCGTTCTATAAAAACCGTTTTCCATCTACAGTTGCAATTTCTGGTCAAAGGTCACAGTAGCCTTACAATAGGAAAATCATTGATCAATGACAGTTTTCTAGCTGCAGCTTGAATTTTTGGTGAGTGGATACCATAGAGGGGACGATGTCCCGAATACCAGATGTAGGTTAGAGGTCAAAGGTCAGTGTAGCCGACAATAATTAGGAAATTAATTAATTAAAAATACTATTAATTAGAAATTATTGAAAATGGCTAATTTGTTGTGAGTGGATTCGATAAGGGGAAATTATGTGTCGCAAATATCAGGAAATCATATAAAGTCACATTTTATATGCCCATCGAAGACGAGGACGTATAATGCGATGGTGAGTCTATCCATATATTAACATTTGTTGTCTGTGCGTATCTGCAGTTCCAACGTATGGATTGGTGCCAAACTTTGGGTATACGTTACTCGCGAGGCAAAAAGTAACACTATTCATTCTGAGGTCAAAGGTCAAGGTCGCTGTTCCCAAAACTCAATCCAGTTTAACTGACTATACTGTTAGTTTGGACTATTCAGTTCTCCACTACATATACATGGGAATGTGACTAACGTCACAGGACCTACGAAGTAGGGTTTGATATGATTTAAGTGTGTACCTTGACCTAAGACTGACCATTAGCTTTTCCGGGCTTGGATTGGACCAATTTCTATGGTATTGGGGCAATATGACACATACATTGGCCATTTTCATGGTCGTAGGAGGCATTGAGACATGTTTTCGCCAATTTAGAGGTTTCTAGGTCACCTAATTAGGTCAGAAATTGGGCCGAAAAGTAGGTCACGTTGGCATTGATCCAATTAGGTCAGGTCACAGTGACATTGACCTAATTAAGCGCATTTCCATGGTCTTAGGAGTCATTGGGACATGTTTTTGCCAATTTCTTGGTTTATAGGTCACTTAAGTAGGTAAAATTTTCATCACGTTCATGCCAAAAATTAAGGTTCTAATATCAACGGTTCTACTTATTTTACCGAAGAAAGTATTCGGGTGGACTCGCTGACTGACTCACTCATTACCGGACAATTTGTAAATGAGAGACTACTTCGTATGAATATGGCATTTGTCCAGTGTAGTTGTCTCCCCTGTTTGATACATTTATGAACAGCTATACATTGTTAAACTTGTGAAATAAAAAAAAACCATGTAGTTACTCGTTTAACTGAGAGAGAGGTCCTTCGTGAACCTTATATCTGCTTATTAACTCAAGAACAAAGGTTTACTTCATCACGTTCTTCACATTTTCTTCTTTTGTGAAAATTTTTTCTAACCAGATGTACTGGCATATTGAAGCCCCTTGGGCTCTTGTTGGAAAATGTGACATCCCATACCGGTTCTAAGAGAATCCCATATAACTTGATCATGGGATGAAAATTCCCAATCGAGAGAAGAAAAGTACATCCCAACCGAGCTGCCGAGGCAAGGTTGGCATGTATTTTATTTCTCGAGAGTGGGAATGCTCATCTCATGATCAAGTAAACAATAGATTCCTTTGACCATATAATTTAAATCATTGCTTTAAAGGAATGCTTCACTCAATTCAAAAAAGTTTCCATTGTAAAGGCTTTTACTAAAAAATAAAGTGTGTCAAATATCTCTTGCCAGTTAATACGGAAAAGTATTATGTTATTCATTTCCGGCGGCGCAGCGCCGCCGGATATCTGAATTCGGTAAACATGGGAACGGCCATCTTGATATTGGACGAGTAACAGGTGTTTTCTCGAGCCATACTTCACAGACGTGCCGTGGAGTGATCCAACTAGTTTCATATCGTAAAACGACGGGACTGTATCACCCGTTCGTAGTTAACACATTAATATTAATTCTGTTATAATGAATTCATAGAATAAATGTCTTTTAGTACTATTTTATTACGGCTGAGAGACCAAATCGATGACCATACATGATCAAGTTATTCACCTGTACCATGTGTACGTCTGCAGCAAAATGTCTGAGATTGAACTGCGAGTTACTAAAAAATTGAAACAGTAAAACACGCGGATCGAATTGATGTGTAGAGAAAGTCGATCTAGGCTTAATTCACAATGACACATCAATAAAGAAATAGTGGCTTGATGATGGGTCCCGTATAATGCCACAGCGCGATCTCTTACATCAGGCTATATGAAGTGACTTAATACGTCAACCGGAGAACATTACTTTCAAAGTCCTAGTTTGACATGCG
>JAVTVY010002722.1:0-33355 GCA_036873755.1 Hanleya hanleyi | reverse complement strand
TCTCTGATATCCCTATAGTTATCCTGAAAATGTTTGACGGACTTTTGACCGAAAAAAACAATATTGCGTGCCTCTATTTTCACACTTGGTATTCCCACAGCTATCTTGACAAAGTTCCATGAGCATTCGACCAAAGCTGTGTCCATTCAATGATAATATATAGACAAGTGCTACAACATGTTACTTGTATGTTGCGCGGGTGATTGGGTGGGTACAGGTTCCTGTTACTTCAAAGCATTTTGCTGAGAAGCAACAGGAACTTGATAATGTGATGTCTAGCACTGTAATATCACTTGTCTTTATTGCACCATGTAAGCGTCCTGTCTGTGTCTTGTGTGCTGTCCTCAGTGTTTTATAGGGTAGATGGAGGGTGTCTGGTTCCATGCTGCTTCAAAGATTTCTTCTTTGAAGTAACAGGAACGTAACTTGGCTGGGTGGTGCTTAGTTGGTTCGTCGCGATATAGCTGAGATATTGTTGAAAGCCACGCTAAATTCTATTCTCTCACTCACCCTTACTTGTATGTTGCATGTTCTCGGTCCCCATTGGGCGTTAAATGTTCTTTTGAATCCTTCTTGGTTTTAGACTCCCTTTAATTTTCTGGCCATACAGCTCTGTTAGCTATCCTGACGTAATAAACAATCCCGGCCTCCAACAGGCGAAAGATGCCCTTTTTGGGATTGTTCTTTTCAGTTTCACCCTCACTGACTCCAACACTCTTCAGATGAAGGTTCGTACCATTTCGTCCCAATAATTTTGGCTTTTTTCGGCGGTCACAAATGTACAAACAGAGATGTATAGAACTAAACACAAGTTCCCAGCCCGTGTAACACTTGTTAATTCAGCTATTCTTATCTCGAACTTAAAAGTAGAAAGATTGAAATTGGAGCGATATGCAAGAAGTGGGGAAAATTGACGTCTGGCGACCAAAAAGCAACCATATGACTTAACAGGAAAGCTTCCCTTGGCACTTCACCTGCAGACCCGAGAATACGGTGGATTCTCGGTCGTAGCCTTAGTATCTCAGCCGCGCTTTTATTGCAGCTGTTAATATGGATACTATGAAGTATCGCCACGGCCCCTAGCAACGCCTTAAGCGGAATTAGATACGCTAGCTCGTGAGCTGTGTAACAGATCAACTCAAACAAATAACTCCTCGGATGTTAATGGATGAGCATCGAGGACATCTGATGAAGTAAACGCCTCAACATGGGGTGAATCTGGTAAATGCTAGAATACCCTAAAAAACTGTCCAGTCTTGGACATTTCCATCTGTTTGTCCATTTTACGAGATGAAAAGCTGAATTGTCAATTTTTACATGGATAAGGGGCGATGGTTTCTTTTACACATGCGAATATGTAAACCAAATTGGTATAGGTGGTTTCAGCCACCCGGCTCTCCCTTCTCAAATTTTTTTTCCCTGATACTCCAAAATGAAGAAACGTCGAGGGTTGTAACTTAGAGCAGTTATAGCTTATGATACTGATGTTATTTTTGAACCTGTTGCATAAAACTCGGAGCACAGCTTCATGAGTAAATTCATAATGGATAAAATTAGGGTGTACCAGAAAGTTTTTTTCATCGTATTCCTTCAGAATTAATGTGTTGTTTTTTTCGTAAAAGTGCTCAAAAGTATTTTATCTCAAATAAGATGATTATTTACTAATTTACCAGGCAGTTTCAGTGAAGAAAATTCCACAAATAAAAAATGGGGAAAATCGGTCCGAAAAATCGGCCGCAAAATGACTTATTTTGGGAATATGATGTCACTGTGATGTCATCATGGCCGCCATCTTGGATTTTGTGACATTTTCCGGTAGCGCATGGACCTGTGATACAGTGTGGCAAGTTTCAGCTTCTCAGCCTGAAGGATAATGAAAATAACGAAGCTGTTTCTATGCTAACTATTCTTTAAATACCAATATTGCCCCTCAGATGCCCTTTTGGGGGCCAGAGGGCATCACACAGCCCAGAGCAAAGGGCACCCCTTCTGATATTGTTCTATATGCCTCAAGTGATGAGTGTGCCAAATTTGGTGCTTTGGTCCAGCGTGTCACGATCTCCCCAAAATATGGCCCTAAGCCACCTCACTATAAGCAGAACCAGGCCAATACACTGTCACACTATTCCTTGGGAAGTGATACCATGCAGATAATCTAAATTTCTCCAGGACAAATCCTGAAATATGTTAAAACAATGTCAATGTACATTTTGCATGTTGGCTGAAGTCCCAGATTACCCTTTAGATGACGACTTTACAATGATTATGGATTAAGAATACTGATAAGTGATACGGATTTGATATTTTTGGAACATCATGATGTCTTGCTGGCATCATTGAAAACTGTTGACAGCTTCTCTCTTGCAGGAAACTAGTCTTTCTTTATGTATGCTATGTTTTTTTGAATTTAGTGCTAATACTGTTAAATGTATGTGGAATATGGAATACTTATAGGTCTTTGGATTATGGACGCGGATATTCTTTAATGGACGACAGCTGAGTTATGAATGACGGACCACTATAACGTCATTATCTGTTCCAAACAATGGGAGGCAATCGATGATGTTTTTGAAAGTTGTGGCTCTCGTTTTCTGTTGGTATAAGTTTCAAATTATCGTATACTCGGAAGATGAAAATAATTCACAAAACTATTACCACAAAGGCCTTGAATTCTGACATTTTAACAGAACATTGGAGAGGTTTGCAGTACACCTTAATTGTAACGGTGATACTTTTGCAAGTTCACATCATATTCAAAATAATCTTCTAAGTTATAGGATTCTTGTTTTACAACTTCAATTTAAAAAAATGTCACTGTTATTAATGTTGTAGTGCACAGCGCCACAAGCATGTAAGAACTTGTGACATTATTGTGGAATGATTAAGGGCTTAGAGAATCGAGTATTGTTGCTCTTACAGTGTATTTTGGTAAAATGTTGAAAAACATAAAATGTCATTGTATCTGCAGTGCAACTCCTGTATGTTTGTAAACGATAAATACTGAGAGCGTCAGCATAAAATGGGATAATAAAGTGAAAACCTTGCCAATACCTGGCTGTGTCACTTTTGATCAGTGTGAATTATACAAAATATGGAATATTTTAAGATCCTGCAAGTAGAGAAATAGAAAGTTTACTAATCAAATAGGCAATTCATTTTCAACCACACAGTTGCCAATGAATTTTGAATTTCCTAAATTTATCTTTGTTAATTGGTACATAAAGATAAATTGGGGAAATTGTTCAAAATTTATTGTTAAGTGTATGGTCAGAAATTAATCACCTATGTCAATATTTGTATGATAATCTTTCTATTTTTGTATTTTCACTTTCACTTAAGTACCTTTAATATGTACATGTACCTATAACATGTCTGTTAACATGTAGGTTAACAGCAGATGTGGACTAAAATCTTACCGAAATGTCGCATGCCAAAATGTCATTCTCTTCACTTTGTGCAAAAATGTTGTGTGCCGTAATGTTGCAGATTCCTCCCCATACATTCCTATTCTACATCGTCACGATATGACTGAAATAATGTTGAAAGTGAGGTTAATCCTATTCACTCACTCACTATTCTCCAGTTTTAAAGTTTGTGAAGTTTGCTATCTATTTTTCAAGTCTGAGGACCGGCTATATAGCTTCCCCAGAGATTTTATGAGGGCCTGAGCTGGCCATTGACTCAGTCCTTTAGCCATTTACATGTAGGATGGCAGTACAGTTTGGCCTGTATGGTGACACTGGCTTTATACAAGAACATGATAAGCTCCATAGGCTGACCAAGTTCAACTTGGAGGCTGTGATGGCCAGTGTTGGCAATTGACTGAGTTTTAGGACTTTTAAACAAACAAGCTTTACTCAGAGTGGGAGTATCACAGGGAAAGATACCAAATCTTTACCATAATTAAATACCCAAGTTTGCCACTAACATAAATGTACCATAACAGATTCTTCATAGACTGAATCTGGGTTGAAAGATCTGGATCACATTAACACTGTGGTTATTAGGGTCCATGCTGACCGTCAACACTATAAATCCAGAAAGATATTTATGGATGAAAAATACTTCCTATTTGAACAATCTTGACATAAGTACATGGAATATGCAGTGCTGTTCATATTTATAAAATAAATGTTGCCATAAACAGTTATTCAGTCAACAGATTTTGTTTGTAGCAAAAATAAAGTTAGAATGTGTAAATGTGTAATTTATGTAGTTTCTAATAATTCAATTCAAATGTTCAACTATTCTGTAATTATTGGCACACATACAGGTGGTGAAATAATACCAGATCGCCTGCTTGCAGTGCCCGCGACAACCTGAAATCAGGATGGGGAAGTTTTTATTGACCCTTCACCTCTCCATGGGCAACCTAGCTACCCATCAGCCAACACACACTAGTATATGAAGTTAAAAGTTGAAACTGAAAGTTAGAAGTTGAAAGTTAGAAGTTGAAACTGCCAAGGGCAAGCAAGTTTTAAAATATAACTTGCCCGAATGGAAAGCTAAAAATAATTATTATTTCTACCCGTCATACACACATGTACTGGACGAACACATGTACTGGATGACCCATGGATATGATTTCTTATATCAGTGAAATTGTCTCGAGAATAACCGATATTACTTCTTGCAAAAAAGGATACATACATTTGAAAAATATGTATATATTTTTGTATGTAAAATGTTTTTTCCGAATGTGGAAATGGATCATGCAAATTACAATGTTAGCTATTCAGGAAATATTAGTATCTGGTTTCCTATTTAGGAAACTTGACATGGTTTCCGGTTTAGGAAACTTGGAAAATTTAAAGTGTTTTCTATTTAGGAAACTTGTTTCCTGTTTAGGAAACATCTTGTGTTTCCTGATCTGGGAATGATTTCCCAGAATAGGCGATAGGTTACTAGGAGTTGTACCATACTGCCAGATGAATGACTTGTATCTGTTCCACATTGATATAAATAGAAAAGTCAAAATGATATATGAACTTGTTTTTAGCATGGTATTGCAGAAAATTTTTAGTCCATTGCTTTTGCACAATTTTGTGTATCACATACTTGGCAGGGCGCCAAATTTGAAAGTGAACATGGATAATGCACATGGTACATGTAATTGAATGCTGCCACTCTTCGTATGTCTGAATATCAATAAGGATTATAATACATATAAAAGTCACAATGCCAAAAATCGACCATAGAGGTCCATGTCCCACGCTAGCATCACCAGTTATGGTGGATTACATCCACCATAACTGGCGCTGCTGCTGCGGGGGCCATGGACCTCTATGGTCGATTTGTTTTGGTCGATGATATCTCATATCATTGATGAAGAGTATGATTTGAAAATGGAGATATCCAACTGCTTATAATCCAATATGGCTGACGGTGGCCATATTAGATTACGCACATTGGTGGAAAACAATCCCAACCGTCCTCTCACCAATGTCAATGCACACACCAAGTTTGAAGTTGATCGGTTAAATCATTCATGAGTTATTGTCCAGACAAGAAAATCTAAGATCCAACTGCTTATAATCCAATATGGCTGATGGCGGCCATATTGGATTATGCACATTGCTGAAAAACAATCCCAACCATCCTCTCACCAATGTCAAGGCACACACCAAGTTTGAAGCTGATTGGTTAAATCATTCATGAGTTATTGTCCGGACAAGAAAATCTAAGATCCAACTGCTTATAATCCAATATGGCTGACGGCGGCCATATTGGATTATGTACATTGCTGAAAAACCATCCCAACCGTCCTCTCGCCAATGTCAAGGCACACCCCAAGTTTGAAGTTGATCAGTTAAATCGTTAACGAGTTATTGTCTGGACAAGAAAATCTTACGGAATTACGGAATCACGGAATTACGGAATTATGGACACCGGTGTTTCCCCCCCCCGCCCGCCACTAAGTAGCAGGGGACAATAAATTCATTATTTCTCGAAAGAGGGATAATTATCCTTTCTGATGACCTGCCTGGATATTCTTAACCACAATGTGGTTTTTGTTTCAGTTCAGTTGCTTCAATTTTCCGAAACCGGCCTATTTCCAAAACCAGACAATGCACTGTATCAGCTACGTATTACACTTGGTTTTAATTCTTTAATTTCTTCAATACACAATGACCATAATCTGCCAGCTTCTTGGGTCTCGAGAATGAAGCAGGCCACATAAACTGTCATAAACTATCTAGCCGTACCATGGAATATTTAATCTCTCTCACAGATATATTAAGTAAAATCAACAAATGATCACTATATCCACCATAAGGCTCCATAAAAATTGCACTCACACATCACGCCGTGACAGGTTAAACTTGGAAATGGAGTATTAATCAGAAAAGCGCAGATTAAATCAATTCTATACAACATTCATGTACTTGCAATGGCTTGCACTGTCATTCCAAATAAATTAACTCAATTCGCCAGGCAAATTATTTTGATAAAAAAAATTGTTTTCAACCTATATTTCGAACTACATGTAAGTTCCCAGTTTGGGAATATTTCATCAAGATTCCCTGTTTCGGAATTTTCCCATAATTCATCTTCAGCAGAAATATACTATTTCAGGGAACATTTTGCTATTCCCTGATTAGAGAACATTCTGTTATTTCCTGATCAGGGAACATTCGGTTATTTCCTGATCAGGGAACATTTTTTCATGTGATAGTTGGGTTCCCAGATCAGGAAACATTTACCAAGAGACACACCCCATGGGTTTATACAAGTTAATATCTCAGGCTAACAAAGGCTAACAGGGTAGGCACATGTTTCACCATATATAGAAAAGGTTGGATTATTTCTCCACAATTATGCCAATGTGGTGAGGGGTGGCAGTTTTGAGAAAAGCAGACTCAAAAGAAATGGGTGTCCCTAAAAACCATGCAATGAGCCTCTTAATTGTAATCTTTTCATTATCATTTTATAAATTATTAATGTAAATGCTGTATTTAATGATAAGATAATAAGAATCTTGAGTTTTGTGGTAAATTCAAGTCAAAACAAAAAAAATCTGCAACATTTCCTATTCAGGCATTAAGTTTCCTGATCTGGGAACATTAACAATGTTCCCTGATTTGGAGTTGGACCGGTATTCAGTGTTTGAATGTTAATTTGGGACATAATTCCATATAAAAGTTTTATATCTCACCAATGATGTCTGTTTTTACAAGCGATTATATTCTTCAGATTTTGGCTTATGAATTTAACTTTTTCCCCAATTCCGGAAAACTGTGCATTGAGACATTAAAGGCAATGGTCACCTATTTTGAAGACATGTCTTCTGTTTAGGAGACAAATCAATTGTCTCCTGTTCTGGAGTTGTAGTTTGTCTCCTATTCAGGTGACACATAATGTTCATGATTACAATACTCACAGGTCAGTCAAATCAGGATGCTGAAAACTTATCTAAACCATACCTTATCCAACTGGTGAATTTTAAGGAATACCAGTATATATGATTTTTGCACCACTGCAACTATATGCAACTAGTCAAAATATTGAGTTCTTTAAATTACTTGTTTTGAACTTGTACACAAACTACTTGTACATCTATAATGATTATTGGGAGGCCTGCAACATTCTTGAGAAATTGTGTATGTGTTACTGATATACTGAATTACTGATATATATGGAATAGAAACATTCCAGGTCTCCAGATGTTAAAATTATTAGTGCTTAAATTGCAGGATATCAACAGTTATCTTATATATTGAAATGTCTCCTGTTCTGGAAATCATCATGAAAGTCTTCTGTTTAGAAAACACATACATGTAAATAGGGAACATATACATGTTAATACATGTTGTTTCTTGTTCTGGAGACAAAGTGATAGTACGCCCTCTTAACTGCTTATATTTAGAGGTTAACGAGAGCTAACGACTGAACCACTATGAGCATAACATTATCAAGCCATAACTGTTGGAGAGTGCCTTGGTGCACAAATGTGCATGCCCCATGTATTCAGTAATTGAATGTAAATTTGGGACATAATTCCATATAACAAGTTTTATAACTCACCATTGCTGTCTTTTTTTATAAGCGAATATTCTAACTGATTTTGGCTGAAGAATTGCGATTTTTTTCCAATTCCCGAAACGTGTGCATTGAGACATTAAAGGCAATGGTCACCTATTTTGAAGACATGTCTCCTGTTTAGGAGACAAATCAATTGTGTTCTGTTCTGGAGTTGTAATTTGTCTCCTATTCAGGTGACACATAATGTTCATGATTACAATACTCACAGTTCAGTCAGATCAGGACGATGAAAACTAATCTAAACCGTACCTTATCCAACTGGAGAATTTTAAGGAATACCAGTACATATGATTTTTGCACCACTGCAACTACATATAACTAGTCAAAATATCAAGTTCTTTAAATAACTTGTTTTGAACTTGTAAACAAAGGCTGGAGAACTACATGTACATGTATCATAATGATTATTGCAACGTTCTTGAGAAATCGTTTATCTGTTAAGCATTTATGAAATAGAAACATTCCAGTTCTCCAGATGTTAAAATTATGTAATAAGTGGTTAAATTGTAGAATATCAAAAGTTGCCCTATATTGAAATGTCTCCTGTTCTGGAAATCATCCTGAAAGTCTCCTGTTTTGGAAACACGTGCAAATGTTTCCTGAATAGGGAACATCTATATGTTGATTCATGTTGTTTCCTGTTCTGAAGACAAAGTGATAGTACCTCCCCTTAACCGCTTATATTTAGAGGTTAACGAGAGCTAACGACTAAGCCACTATGTGCATAACACTGCTAAGTGATCAAGCCATAACTGTTGAAAAGTGGCTTAGTGCAGAAATGTGCATGTCCCATGTATTCAGTGTTTGAATGTTACTCCGGGACATAATTCCATATAACAAGTTTTATATCTCACCAATGGTGTCAGTTTTTATAAGCAAATATATTCTTCTAAATGATTTTGGCTTATGAACTGAGATCTGATTTTCCAGTTCCAGAAATGTATGCATTAAGAGATTCAAGGCAATGGTCGCCTATTCTGGAGACATGTCTTTTGTTTAGGTGATAAACTGATTGTCTCCTATTCTGGAGTTGTACCGGACTGTCATATGTTGTGGGAATTTATGTGCGGCTATTCTTGCACTTACCGGGTTTACCCCATGTTGAGGCATTTATTCCATCAGACGTCCTCCAAGGTCATCCAACAACATCAGATGAGTAACATTTTTTAGCTGATCTGTCCTAGCAGCTTCTGGGCTAGCGTATCTTATTCCGCTTAAGTTGGTGCTAGGGGCCGTGTGGATGCTTCATAGTCTCCACATGAACAGTCGCAATAAAAGCGCGGCTGAGATACTACGAATATGTCCGAGAATCCAACATATTCTCGGGCCTGAATGTGAGGTCCTTTGCGAGGTTTCCTGTAAGGTCATATGGTTGCTTTTCAGTCACCAGACGTCAATCTCCCTCCCCCCCCCTCCCCTCTGGCATATCGCTCCAATTTATGCTATTCTCATTTAACCCATCCACCATCTTCAGTATCCAGAACACTAAGCCTCGCCTGACCCCATACCTGATATATTTTGAGAGCGTACACCATGCTAACCAATTCAGCCACTACCCTGGGGAACATGTCTCCATCCCCAGCACGAACCCAAACCTCTATCTCCTGAAAACCTCGTCCGACCACATACCCCATATATTCCTGGAGTTTACATCATCCTACACTTACTTAATGCAACCAGCACAGGTTTTTGTTGCTCGGATGCATTTAGCAGAGAAGCATCAGGATCCTGATAATGATGTGTCTGGCACAATAATTGCACTTGCCTTTATTGCACCAATGTAAGCACCCTGTTTGTGTCTGGTTTGCTCTCATTGTTTTATAGGGTGGGTACCGGGTGTCTATTCCATGTTGCTTGAAAGACTTGCTTATTTGAATCAACAGGAAATTGCCTGAGTGGTGCTCAGTTGGTTCGTCGTGATATGACGAAAGTGACGTAAAATCGTATCGACTCACTCAACCATCAATCCAACCATTACCCTCTGGAGCATGTTCACCCCGGGGCACCATACTAGAATTATACAACTCGTTATCTGATCCCACGCCATCATATTTCAATTCCATTTAAATTTAAATTAAATTTTTAATTTCAATCTTTGTTTCTCAATTCTTTGTTATACGCCCGCCAAAAGGCTGACGTATTATGTGATGGCGGTGTCCGTCTGTGTGTCCGTCTGTCCGTCCCTCATGTCCGGTCTATATCTGGGACAGTTTTCTATCTACAGTTCCAGTTTTTGGTGAGTGGATACCCTACTGGGAGATGATGTGTCGCATACCAAAGTGAAGGTCAAGGTCAGAGGTCAAAGGTCACTGGCCTGTAAAACAGGAAATCACTGAAGTGTTTGTGACCTGTCTATATCTGTGAACGTTTTCTATCCACAGTTTGTGAGTGGATACGCTAGGTGGAGACGATGCGTCGCGTACCAAAATTGACGTCACGGTCAAAGGTCACTGTTGCCTAAAATCAGGAAATCATTGACAGTTTTCTATCTACAGTTCTAATTTTTGGTGAGTGGATGCCCTAGGGTAGAACGATGTGTTGCATACCAAATGTAGGTCGAGGTCAGAGGTCAAAGGTCATTGTGACCGAAAAATCATGAAATCATTAAAAATTTCTAATTTTTTGTGAGTGGATTCGATAGGGGGAAATGAAGTGTCGCATATCAAAAAATAGGTCAAGGTCAAAGGTCACTATAACCCCAAAATCAGGAAATTATTAAAAATAATTTTTTTTTGTGTCGGTAAATACATTTGGGGGACACGATGTGCCACCTGCCAAAATGTAGGTCAAGTTCAAAGATCAAGGTCACTGTGACCCCAAATCATGAAATTGTTAAAAATGTAACAAAATTTAGATCCAGGTCAATAGTCAAGGTCGCTGTGACCCCAGAATCAAGGTCAAAGGTCAATGTGACCTAAAAATCAGGAAATCATTAAAAATTACCAATTTCTTGCGAGTGGATTCAATAGGGGGAAATGAAGTGTCGCAAACCAAAAATTAGGTCCAGGTCAAAGGTCACTGTGACCCCAAAATCAGGATATTATTAAAAATAACTTTTTTTGTTTCAGTTTGTCATGTACCAAAATTTAGGTCAAGGTCAATATTCCAGGTCACTGTGATTCCAGAATGAAGAAATCTGTAAACTTACTTTTTTTGTGTCCGTAGATATAGTCCGTGAGCTACTAGGGCTCACCTTGCACCCCTCCCACTACAGACCGAAATTATGTTTTTTATGTGCTTTAGGACATGTCAAATAAGAAACAATTTGTTAACAGTCGATAAACTGGGACTCACTACCCTTTTAATCTCTTTGAAATTACTCTGTGTTAATAAGTACAATTTTTTGTGACAATAGGGGGTAGGGTTACAAGAATAGTATTATCTTCCATAATTATTATCCAATCTTTATAATGTTGGCCACATATTATTCAGCATTGATTGCTGCATCGAATATTTACAAGATAATATCACTATTTGTTGGGTATGACGTCACACAGGGACCATACATACAAAAGTAGGAGTAGTAGCGAAAGCGCGCGTTTTGGGGTGTATGAGGGTGTGCTTGAGCGATTGAGGGACCATTCTTGGTTCGAATGGGTCGTGTGAGGTGTCAAAGTGAAGCCCTCGGTATGTAGACCACGGCTTGAGGGATCTCCACATGATCTGTGACGCCATTGGTGATGTCATCAGTAGGAGTAGTAGACAAAGTAGGCATTTTGAGGGTGCGAAGGAAGGTTTTTGGGGTAGAGATGGACCATCTGATGCGACTTCCAACAAAAACCATACCAATCGTCATCTACATGCAGAGAGTTACAAGATGACACCCCACACGGTCCATTTAGACCACGGATGGTCCATTTCTACCCCAAAAACCTTCCTTCAAACCCTCAAAATGCCTACTTTGGCTATTTCTCCTACTGATGACGTCAGCAATGACGTCACAGATCATGTGAGGATCTCTCAAGTCGTGGTCTACATACCGAGGGCTTCACTTTGACACCTCACACGACACATTCGAGCCAAGAATGGTCCCTCATCGCTCAAGCACACCCTCACGCACCCCAAAACGCGCGCTTTCGCTACTACTCCTACTTTTGTATGTATGGTCCCTGTGTGACGTCATACCCAACAAATAGTGATATTATCTTGTAAATATTCGATGCAGCAATCAATGCTGAATAATATGTGGCCAACATTATAAAGATTGGATAATAATTATGGAAGATAAGACTATTCTTGTAACCCTACCCACTATTGTCACAAAATTGTACTTATTTACACAGGAGTAATTTTAAAGTGATTAAAAGGGTAGTGAGTCCCAGTTTATCGACTGTTAACAAATTGTTTCTTATTTGACATGTCCTAAGGCACATAAAAAACATAGTTTCGGTCTGTAGTGGGAGGGGTGCAAGATGAACCCTAGTAGCTCACGGACTAATACAGTAGGGGGACATGATGTGTCGCATACCAAAATGTTGGTCAAGGCCGAACGTCAAGGTCACTGTGATCCCCTAAATCATGAAATTCATAAAAATCATGATTTTTGTTGTGTCCATTGAGGGAAGATGATGTGTCGTGTACCAACATTTAGGTCAAAGGTCAAATTCAATGTGACCCCAAAATCAAGAAAACCACTAAAAATAAAAAAATTTCTGCCAGTAGATACATTAGAAGGACATGATGTGTTACATATCAAAATGTGGGTCAAAGGTCAAGGTCACTGTGACCCCAAAATCAAGAAATCATTAAGTCACATTTTCATATGCCTGTCGAAGACGATGTAATGTTGCGTTCTGTCTATTCATCCATCAACATTTGTTGTCCATGTGATATCTTTAGTTTCAAGGTATATGGATTGGTATCAAACTTTGAGTATACCTTACTCGCATGGCAAAGAGGAGCCATACATTTTGAGATCAATTTGTCAAAGGTCAAGGTCACAGTCCCCCAAAACTGAATCAAGTTTAGCTGACTATATGTGTTAGGTTGGAATATTCAGAGTTAGCATTCAATATAATATGTGATATATGTTACATTCTCAGAAGCACAAAATTGTAGACTTTTCTCTGGATTGCTTGTTACCAATTGGAATCAAGGCTATTAAACAACCTTGAAATTTGGACCAACGTAATTCCAGATATACGGGCGTATATTGAAGCCCCTTGGGCTCTTGTTTAAATTTGTTTCAACGTTGTTCAATTTGTATTCAATTATTTTTTGCTTTATTTTTTTAATTTTATTTTTTCTTAATTTATTTGAACCATCAATTGTCTGACTGCAATGATTCTATTGTTCTGTCACTCCTCAATTAATTGCAGCCCCAAAAAGACTCAATCCCCTGGCAGAGCTCCATGTTTCTGATAATAATGAATAAATTTACTACTGATGGATCCATTTTGTTTTGTTTCTTCCCACAGCTCTCTCCTCGAAAAGGAATTCAAGACAACGGATAATGGTTCCACGGAAATGTTCAAAGAGTGTGATCTCGATAGGGTAATCATACATACTTCATCACCCACGAAACAACCCACAGTCGATCCACTACAACTGTTCAACTCCACGGAGTTTCCCAGATCAATTATATGTGTGACCGGGCGTGTGGATGAACCATGCGATCTGGAAAACTCCACGGAGTTGGACAGATGTGGTGGCGTGGCTGTAGGTTGTGATGAAGTGGAGTATCCCGATGCATTTATATCATCTGCGGCATCTGCGTCTGATCAGCCGCTTGAGAATCCACCACAACCGCCTGGCCCAGTCATACTTTCCAGGGAACATACTTCCTCTTCACGTCAAGCCAGCAGAGCAGCAATGCATGCTGACAGTATGCCTGGAAGTGGAGATCTTGAATTATTCAAATGCACTATTACGACATCATCACACCCGACAGGCAAACCAAAGGAGCAGGTGTCACAGTTAACAGAGGGCCCCGAAAGGATGTCTCAAATCTCATCTGGGACCGGTCACACCTCTCCACATGATGGATCACTAGAGACAGTTAATGCCCTAAATCTGGCTGGCTCAGTGCCACCACCCATGGCATTGAAGTCTTCCCTTGACTCCAGATATCAGTGTTTATACTGTCCAAATTCTTACCGAGAGAAGTATGTCTTGGTCAGACATGTACGTACCCGACACCAGGGTTTGACATATCCCTGTGATCTTTGCGGGAAAACATATTCAGCGAGGGCATCCCTTATCGCTCATGTCAATCGGGAGCATTTGGGTTTACCTACCAAATACAAATGTGATATTTGCTCAAAATACTTCACATGCAGTTCCAGCCTTGAAAGCCACAAAAACAACCATCAAGGACTCAAACCGCACAAATGCGACAAGTGTGGCCGGGGTTTTGCAAATAAAACCCTAAAGACAAGGCATGGAGAAACTTGTGGGATAGACAAAGGTTCAATCACATGTTCCTGCTGTGAGAAAACGTTTAAATCTATCCGCTATCTCAGCATCCACCAACAGCAAAGGGAGCTATTCACTTGTGACAAGTGTGGTAAAACCTACAACCATCGTGGTTCTTTGTCCAAGCACCTCAAGTCACACAGATAAACCTATATCTATGAGATACAATGACATCAATGACGGGAGGAGTTTCATCAGTCTGAAAAAATGTTAAATTTAACACAGAGGTAAATAGGGAAAACTGAGGACTAATTGCCATGTTGTGGAATTTGATCTAAAATCAGCGAAGATTATTAGGGTAAACCTGCTCCATTAGACACGATGTTGAAAATCACAACTGCTAAAGAGAACAGCCATCTAAAATGAGCGAAGATTATTAGCGTAAACCTGCTCCATTAGACACGATGTTGAAAATCACAACTGCTAAAGAGAACAGCCATCTAAAATGAGCGAAGATTATTAGCGTAAACCTGCTCCATTAGACACGATGTTGAAAATCACAACTGCTAAAGAGAACAGCCGATCTTATCTCTCTTCCAATGTATCTAAAAGAAGTTTTTAGATAGCGATAAATGTCTAGGTCTAGACGGGTTTACGAATTATTTTGGAATGAAATGGGTTATTTATTTATTTTTATTAAAGATCAATAACGATGGGTTTTCAAAATTGGAAGTTATCTATTACTAAAGAACATGGTGCGGGAATATGTTTACCTAGACCAAATATGGTCAAAAACAACTTCAAAATTCTCACCCAGTCACTGTATCAAATGTTTGTTATAAGCTTACTTATGTATGTGTGATAGCAAATAGACTAAAGACGGCACTTGTCCAATTAACACATTCAGATCAGAAGAGATCATCAAGTATATCAGGAAACACATAGATAAGTATGACCTACTTCATAATATTGTTTTAAACTAAGAGTGGTGAAATACAAAAGCTTACCAGTTGAATAGCTGATGACTTTAAAGTGGGCGGAATGCATTTGGATATACCGAATAGTGATCAAATGTTCAAGTACTTAACTTCCTTCTGACGTTAAACCTTAACCCTATCTGGCCTGGGCTTTTTGGGACCTGTCCAGGCCTGGGGGGGGGCCGAAATCCCCTAATTATTTTTCTTACCTCTTGAGCTAGGGAGCTGAAACTTATTACACTATACCCTTGGGTCAAGCTCTACCAGAAAATGTAAAAAAATCCAAGATGGCCGCTTTGATGACGTCACAGTGACGCCATTTTGAAAAACGACATTTTTTGGTCGATTTTTTTGTCAGATTTTCCGAATTTTTTATTTTTGCAATTTCTCCACAAAAACTGCATGAAAAATTAACAAATATTAATGTGATATGAAATAAAATAGTTTTTGCCCACTTTTCATTGCGGAAAAGCAGAAATTTTGAGGCAATATGACAAAAAAATCACTTTTCTGGTACACCACGTGGCCGCCATCTTGAATTTACCCATGATCCTCTGCTCGGGGGGTTACGAAAATAGGCTCAAAATGACCCCAATAAGACAAATGATAAACTCACGGAGTTTCAGCTCTCCATTTTTTGCCGTTCCGGAGATAGTGCAGAAAGTTTGGTAGGGGGGGCCATAATGGCCCCCCCCCCCAGGCCAGGTAGGGTTAATTCTCTCTCTCGAACTTTTAACAAATGCTGTTGATCATTAATTAAGATTTAGACTGGGTTAATGTACATATATTGTTGGTTTCCATTCTGTTTCGAAAAATGTACTGGGGTTTACTTCGTTTACAAACTTAATTTGGCGAAGTAGTTTCATAAATATGAACAGTGGGAAAGTTTTTTATCACTTCCCAGGCCATCTGGCCCTGTCGTGGGCCACGTGAGACAGTTAATTGTCACTCCGTATTCGGAGAGTTCCACTGTTTTCACCATCTCAAAACTTGAATATTCTAGACGATTATTCATTGTATTAAAACGGAATAAGCAACTTTGTCCTATCTGCGAATTTAATCGAATAAGTAATGCATTTCGAGTTATATAAAACTCATTTTAAAATAATGCCTTCTGTTCAGTCGCGTCAAATAATAGTTTTGCGGAAAAAAGTGCTTTGGTTTCAGCGAACGTCTGTCAACAAGCAAGTTCGCTTGGTTGTCGAGTTGTACACGACATGAATTCCAGCCCGCCAATTTGTATCGTCTATCCATTTCACCAAACAATGAACAACATTTTTAAATGTAGACTGAATTTGGTATCCTGGTACTATTCAAGAATACTCAGTTTTACAAATGTTGGTTGGGTGCTCGCATTCACACCAGCGTACCAACGTTTGTTTACATAAGTAGTCCCTGCCTTTACGGCTTGACGACCCAACCATGCCTAGACGATTTTTCTACCATGTCTTTCTACGAGGAAAATCACTAGTTTATGAGAACATGGATTCCATATCGTCTTCGTATGGTGGGGACGACACCAGGACATGAATTCCATACATCCTCCCCACAGCGCATGCTCCATTTCTCAGGCTCATGTATCATTCCTGCCTCCAACAGCAGAAGTTGACGTATAGGGGAAACCCCACGTACGCACGGTTCAGTTTGAATCCGGCCGAACAACTCTTTCAGTTTTGCACATGAGCGAACTACTTTCCATATGCTCTGTCCAGATAAACAGGGAAAATAATCTCCAGATAATTCTGTTAAACACTAGGTCAACAGAGGTATTATTCTGACTTGAAAAGTAATCGAAATCTTCGGCAAACATCTATTTTACTATATATGATGTCTCTTCCGGCGATGTGCGCGCGACCCCGAATCCAGTCCAAAAATCTGACTGGTAGTTGGGATATTATTAGACCCCCACCGAGGTGGTTGGGATTCCATATTGTCTTCGTGTGGTGGTGACGTCAACATTACATGGATTCCATATTTCTTCGTATGGTGGTGACGTCACCGGGACAAGAATTTCATATTGTCTTCTTGTGGTAGTGACGTCACCTGGTGATGGATTTCATATTGCTTCGTGTGATGGTAACGTCACCAGGACAAAGATTCCATATTGTTTTCGTGTGGTGGTGAAGTCACCAGGACATGGACTCTATATTGTCCTCGTGTGGTGGTGACGTCACCAGGGCATGGACTCTATATTGTCTTCGTGTGGTGGTGACGTCACCGGGACATGGATTCCATGTTGTCTTCGTGTCGTAGTGACGTCACCAGGTCATGGATTCCATATTGCTTCTTGTGATGGTAGCGTCACCAGGACATGGACTCTATATTGTATCGTGTGACGGTAACGTCACCCGATGACGGTAACGTCAACCGAACAGAGATATCTTATTGTCGTGTGGCTGAGACGTCGCCAGCACACCAAGGACTCTTTAGTGTCTTCTTGTCGCGGTGACGTGACGAGGACATGGATTCCATATTGTCTTGGTTTGGTGGTGACGTCACCACAGTCACACACCTCAGCGATGCTTCATGGGTCGCATGTTTTCCCTCTACCCCTGGATGGGCTGCTAGTTTCTCTACTTGTATTGTGCACAAGACTGAGCTTGACGGCTTAACATGTCAGTTCAGCCAGTTTTAATTGGACCAGTACAGCCAGTTTTAACTGGACCCAATTCAACATCGTTGCGAGCCTACCAACTCATATTGTCCATATCCACCTCTATGCTGCTTACGTAGGTTTCAGATGTATCGGTCCCTCGTGTTTGTGAATTCGAGGAGAAAGGTTTTTTTGTCATAAATCTTTTAGATTGTTTTATTGCGAAAATGATTACCAATATCAGTTTCTTCGCCCAGGGGCCTCGTGGGGCTTCCGGGGATTGACCTGGGATGTCGCTGTGCACACCGTAAGTCATGCTAAGAATAAGCCTCAGCTCCTCAGAGATCTTGTCGTAAATCCCAAGTCACACTGTCAAGAATCGGGTGGAGAATGCCGGCCAATGAGCACGAATATTTTAATCTTGTCGATTCGTGTCAATTCGCCTCAAGAGGGCCTCTTTGAAACTGTCGTAGGAATCCCTTACGCATGCCGTAGGTTCCTTTTACGACAGCCATAAGCATTTAACAAGCATCATCAAGAATGAGTACGCATGCAGTACGATTCAACGAAGAACGCCCTACCCATCAACACGACAGCTCGCGAACCCATTACGAATGCTCGATAATCTGCTACGAATAAGTACGTATGCAGTACGAGGTTAGTACGAATGCAGTATCGCAGTATGATCGTACAAGAAGCGTAGAATGCGGTCAACAATCGTACAATGCGTACGGCATTCTTGCTGATTTGTGATCGAAAGAACTACGAATACCCACGAATATACACGATAGGAGGAGAATGCATGCGAGAACGCAGTAGGATGGTGCCAAGAATGCCATACGTATTCCATTTAATCGTACTTGGCTGGCGAATATTTTGAACATTTAAAAACTTTCGTACTCCCTTCGAATATAGGCAAGAACGGTCATGATCTGCGACGAACCCCGCAAGATGCCAGTACGAATCGTCAAGAATGAGTACGATTTTCCAGTTCGCGGTGATTCGCCTACCCAATTCTCGACAGTGTGACCTGGGCTTAAGAGGCGACTAACTGACGCACCCGTGGGGTTCCGGAGTGTGAAAAGGAATAGGACCCAACCATGTGGTTTCGGGGTGTGAAAAGGAATAGGATCCAACGTCGTGATATGACTGAAATATAGTTGAAAGCGACATTAAATCATATTCACTCACTCACTCCTTGCCCAGGGTAGTGATCACAACAATCTCAGAAGAAGACTTGTGAGAGTGATGGAGAAATTATCAGAGATTTTTACAAATTTCAGAACTCGTGTAGACGACGAAAATGCTTACGAAATGCAAGTAGATAACAAAAACAGAGTGTATATGTAATCCACCTTTAATGGTTAATCGAGAAATCTACATATATCTGCACATTGTTCAACCGATAACGACTTCTCCATTGACACTGAAAATAGAAAGAAGTGAGAGATGAACACTTTATTCATACTCAGCGTTGTTATGGTCCCCCACATTGTAAATATAATGAATCGAACTTGTTGGAAACCATCTCGTGTCTTCGTATTATTACCTGTATAGATCATGCACATTTTGAATCGGTGATTTAAGTATACGGTCATACAAAATTTGTATTTTGATACTTGACGCGGAATTTCTTTATGGACGACGGCAGAATATTGAATGTCGAATCCGACGCTTGCTTAAGCTGGATGTTCCATTATTGTTTTAAATTCAGAGATATATAATGAAGCAATCAATCAATGTGAAGGAATTTGTGATATTCGTCTACCATAGTATACATGTATATCAGGCGCGGTACAAGTACCGGTAAAAATTTCCCTCGCGGTACGGGCTGGGGGATAGCGGGTCCTTTTACACCTCGTTTCGCTGTGAAACAGTCTGTTTTCATGCGGCCTCCAAAAAGGCGGACGTATTATGTGATGGCAGTGTCCGTCCGTGTGTACGTCTGTCCGTCCATCGTTTCTGGTCTATATCTGGGACAGTTTTCTATTTACAGTCCCAATTTTTGGTGAGTGGATACACTAGGTGTAGACGGTGTGTCTCGTACCGAAATTGAGGTTGAGATCAGAGGTCAAAAGTGACTTGCCTAAAAATTAGAAAATCATTGATCATTGACAGTTTTCTGTCTACAGTTCTAATTTTTGGTGAGTGGATGCCTTAGGGGGTAACGATGTGTTGCTTTTCAAATGTAGGTCGAGGTAAGAGGTCAAATGTCAGTGTAAGAAAAAAGCATGAAATCATTAAAAATTTCAAATTTTTTGTTAGTGGATTCAGTAGAGAGAAATGAAGTGTCACATACCTAATGTGACCACAAAAATCAGGAAATTATTAAAAATAGCTTTTTTTTGTCAGTAGGTACATTAGGGGGACACGGTGTGTCACATACCAACATGTAGGTCAAGGTCAAATGCCAAGGTCACTGACGCACAAAATCAGGGAATAGTTAAAAATCATACTTTTTGTGTCCATTGATGCATTGAGGGAAGACGATGTGGTGTGCATCGAAATGTAGGTCAAAGGTTAAGGTCACTGTGACCCACAAATCAGGAAATCATTAAAAATAACTTTTTTTTTGTGCCAGTAGAAACATTAGAGGGACACGATGTGTTACATACCAAAATGTGATCAACGGTTAAGGTCACTGTGACCCCAAAATCAAGAAATCATTAAAGGTCACATTTTTATATGCCTTTGGAAGACGAGGTCATGTAACGCGATGTTGCGTTCTGTCCATTCATCCATTAATATGTGTTGTTCATGCGATATCTCTAGTTTCTAGGTGTGGATTGGTACCAAACTTTGGGTAAACCTTACTCGCATAGCAAAGCGGAGCCATGTTCATTTCGAGATCAATTTGTCAAAGGTCAAGGTCACAGTCCCCAGCACTGAATCAAGGTTAGCTGACTGTGTTAGGTTGGAATATTCAGAGCTGTCTCCCTATATGAATATGGCATTTGTCCTGTGGAGTTGTCTTCCATGTTTCATATATGTAAGAAAACAGCTACATTTAGTCACACTGTCGTAAAATAAAAACCATACATTCACTCATTTAACGGACAGAGGGGTCCTTTATGAAATTTATGCGTGTACCTGTTTATTAACTCAAGAACAAAGGTTTACTTCAGGACTTCCTTCACATTTATCTTCCTTCATGAAATATTTTCTCGCCTGGAAGGAATCCATTTGAAAGAAAACTATTGTTTTATTGTGTTTGTTCTTTTATCGATTTCAGTGTGGGATATGTGAGCTTTCAGTTCTTGTTTCAAGGTCACCTAGTTACCAAGAGTTAAGCTCATTTTAGTTTGTCATTCAATAACAGATGTGATATATGTTACATTCTCAGAAGCCCAGAATCGTAGGTCTTTCTCTGGATTGCCAGCTACCGATTGGGATCAAGGCCATTAAACACCTTGAAATTCGGACCAGTGTAAATCCAAAAATACGGGCGTATATTGAAGCCCTTGGGGCTCTTGTTCAGACCTGTGCTGGTCGTTATACACTTGTTGGCATCTGAACCGTTCAAGGCTATGGGAATAATTTGCAATTTTGTTGAATAGAATAGAATAAAATATTCTCCAATCTCGGGCCCTTGAAGAGCATACAATTTGATCCCCCCCCCCCGTCCCCCCCCCTCATCATTTGGGTGATTCTTCAGTCCCATCGCCACCAAGTCAGTCCCCCGGGGGTGCAGCCTATCGGAGATGGTTGTGACCTGATACAATTTTTTGTGACTTGCCTAATCGATTAAAATGTTCGATACGTGGTAGATGAAGAAAATCATCCAATTAATTATGATGTGGTAGTTGACTAGCTAGAACTTGAATGGAATGCCACCAAACGTGAAGATGATGAAGAGTTAGCGGGAACTTGATAGATTTGTTGTATCTTTATATAATATGTATACAATTTTAACCTATTATCCAAATTGTTATACCCTATATATTAATAATATATTGTTATTTTATTATGCAAATTCGAGCCACATATTTGTATATACACATACTCGATCTCATGTGTAAGTAACCACTGGCTAAATGAACCCTTCGAATCTGAATAAAGATTATTAAAATTATTATTATTATTTTGTATGAGTAGACGATCCGTCCAAATTATAGCTCATCAGTTATCAAATAGTAACTATGGTGGTTTTTTCCCTCACTAGATAGAGAGACGCGACCGTAGTTCTATCGCTATAGACGATGTGTGCTGTTAGCTTTAATAACATCATGGATATGTCCCGGGTCAGGATGCAGAACTCAGAAAAGGTCATAGAAATTGGGTTAGATATGGTGAAAAGAGACCCACAAAAAAACAACTGGCCGTCTGAGAAACGTTGGATTTATTTTATTCTATGACTTTAGCACATTAAGGCGATCCCGCTCTCTAAAATGGAGGCAAAAAAGGTAGTTTTTGCTCAATAACTTTTGACTCCTACTTAACCCTGTTAATCAATGGTACAAACTTCAGGCACATTAATCTATCTATTGTTCCTGGTCCTAAAACAAATATGACATTTGAAGAAACAGTCAATGTTGTTTTAATAGCATGAAAAATATTTGGCCTATTACATGCATTATGCAAATTAGATAGATGGAAAATTAGGGGGGGGGGGGGAGTTACTACTTATCGGTGTGCGCCTCAATAGAATTTTGCTGAATTCATTTTGCAAACGGATTTATTGAGCAAAAACGACCTTTTTTAACTTCATTTTAGAGGGCGGGATCTCCCTAACATGTTTAGCAAGTGAAATGCGTACCTCTTTTCACATATATAGTTGGCGGCAACACCACAGGAGTAATTGTTCCACTTGTACTGGGTAAATCTGTACAACACCAGGCAGTTCTCTATGTGTACATTGTTAGGCTCTCCCGGTCCCCAGTTGGTATAACTGACAGTCTCCCCGGTAGAGGCCCAGCTCCATTCACCCTCTTTTGCAATGTCCGTGCCATCCAGGTAATATCCTCTCTCCACCGCAGCACCAGGCCCTAACAACAATAACACTATTTATTTTTATCTTTCATCCTGTTGATCTAGAGGCATTAGCTAATAGATCAACAGAATCAGTCTAGTAAGTATGAATTTCAACGAAATTTAGTATCAAAATGCGTTCTTTGCCTGTTTCGTTACTGATAATAGTAACAATGCTTCAACCATGTTGACATATATTGTTGTTAATGATTAATCAGTTCCAGATTTTGTTTCACGTTTTTAATTCCAACCGCTCGTTCTCCATGAGCTGAGTTTTATAAAATTTTGGCAATTAACTCTTTTGTTTTCGCACAACTAGACGTCAAATAGAAGTTACGTATATAATTTTCCGATCCTCACTCCAAATTAATCATTGTTTAGATATGTTTATCCTTTAAGATATTTTTTGTATCATGTAGTATTTTTATTTCAATGTCAAAATTCTCCATTTTGGATCAAAATTGTGATACAAAATACCTCATGAGATATTTTTAAAGTGAAATAAATCCTACAAACTTTGTTACTGTTTGTGTAAACCCAATAGTCAGTTCAGATACGCGCTACTGTTTTCAGTAGCAGCTGGACTTGGTTATTAAAAACAGCCATGTTATAAAAATACTTATCAGTATTATCCGATGTAATATATAAGTTGTATTCAGTCACACTTTGATTATGACTGTTCATTTGAACAGCATGGAGTTGTAAAAAACATGGTGTTCAAACGATCCCAAGACTCGGGTTGAGCGAATTTAGACATTAGTTATGAAACGTAGCGCCAGAGAGAAATTTGCGCAACAATGTTATGTGGCGTTAAAAAAAATAATAAAACGTAACAATTTCGCATAGGATCTAGCAAATGCTACCAGGCGAGATATGTATACGCCGTTTTCAGGTCCTTCTGGAATGTTGCTATCCAGAAGTGGGTACATCTAGTTAACTATGTCAAAATTGTAAACGTCTTTCGTCATCATCCTTGAACGGGCATAGATCCACGTATGTTGTTCCATCTGTGCTATCAGTAGTTTCTTTCAAATCCAGTAAAGGAGGGTATACATTCTTCAAAGCGTCACTAATATAGATATTCAATATTAAGAGATCGCAGATATAACGCTTCATGAAAGCGAAGGAAAGCGCTTTGAGATATTTTATCTTTTGACAATTTCTGCTTATAGACGTCTTCATAAGAGAGCAGATACAGATCTGACAAAAGTGACGCAATCTGCAGATCCAGTGCTTCACATTTGTACCAAATGCTCTGTACCAAAGTCCACAAATCCAAGTCAAATACATGTACAAATCTTCCCGAGTATATTGCAGGACCTGTTACTTTGGTTCTCGGGCATACAGTTTCGTATATTCCGGCTCCCGAACCTTATGATTGATTCGACTGTGAGGAAAACTTCTCGAGCTATTTTCATATATACGCTAGCTTACGAGAATGAAGGACGCCATGCCTGAAGGGCAATTATTGTTTTAGGTTCTAATTAGAATACCACAAGCTCTCTGTCTCTGTTGAATATTCCGTTATGTTCTATATTCCAAGTTGTAGATATGTGTTCTCCATCTTTTTTTTTTTCGAAACGTAAACTGTAATCAAATCGTGTAAGCATAATTGGTTTTCCTACCGTCAATACGAAGGGCTTGATCCACCAAGAATTTGTTTACATCGGCCGATTTAACAATGGCTAGGTCTGCTCCCAGTGTTTTGCAATGGGCCTGTAAATTCAGAAATGTATAGAACGATGAAATTAGACGTAGTTTTTCTCTCGTGTATAGGCGTGCATGAACAAGCAAATAAAGTGATATCACCCATTTCTTGGTGTCACAGTTTTCAATCCAAAATCCACAAGATCAGATTTTCCTTGAAAATTATATACCGGTAGTGATATAGCAGGTTCGAAACAACTACGATGGGCATTTGCACAAATATTGATTAAGATTGATCAAAACGTACTGCTGGATTAAATTTTGGTATTTCGGAAACATTCAATAGGCCGATTTTCTCTTGTAACGAGAATGTCATCTCGTACAAAACCAAGCATGGCTATTTCGAATTATCAAACGTGTGAAAATATCGTTTGGGTCTAGATACACTTTTTTAATATGAGAAAATCATCCAGATAAATGCATAAAAATATACCAAATGGGACAAGGAGAACATTTTAAGCAATCATAAATCCACTTGCAGGGAACTGACCGTCGTATGTTTTTCGAGGCTGGTATTCCATTATGTAGACTTCAAGAGTATAATCGAATTTTATTGGATTGAAAAGAAAACCAGCTTTATTACCGTCACACACAAACGAGTTATTATTAATTGAACATATAAATGGTTGGTTGTCATCTGCTTGAAATGGAATATATATTCGAGAAAGAACTTTTTATAGTCTATGGCTAAACACGAGAATAGTATCGAAAACGTATTCCATTAAATCTGGATAGCATGGGTGTACGTGTATCGGCGTGTACTAGGGCTCTCAACTTTACCAAATAGTGAGATAAGAGTATATCGACCTGGGAGTATCCCCCGATATATATATGAATTTGCATTAGTCATATACATATACTATATCACATAACAGTGGAACATTGAAATTGTATTCTTCGCAAAACTCATACATTAACCCAATTCAGTATTTCTTTTTGAAATCCACTCTCTTTTTTCGTGCTTTGTTTTGCATACTGACAAAATCACAGTGATCACTGTATATAGAAATTATTTCATCAAAACTCTCAGATACGCGCGATTTTGCTGTGTGAGAGTGAGACAGAAGCCAAATGCATGAGATTTGATAATGTGAGTGAACTGAGGTAGACCTGACCACTCGTATATTAATGTACAGGCGTATTCATGAATATTTGAGAACGGAGAAAGGAATGTAGATGAACATATCATTCACAACGCGAGAACAAATTGCATGCTCTAACTTATTGTAACTTTGGTTTAACCTCGAACCAACTAAAAGTTCGGGAAAATGTACAACCGGTTTATCTATGCAGAGCCCACAAGGGCTCGCCACCGTTGTTAATTGGTTAATTAGGTGTATTGGAGAGGCCAGGAAGTAAAGAAAAATACTTCCAATGCCTCCCCCTCCCCCTCCCCCCCAATATACCTGTGTGACTAATTAACAAAGGTAACGAGCTTCTATGGTAATGCCGGACCTCGCACTCCCTCGGCTACGGTTTAACCCAAACTGCACGGTGTCACCTTTGAACAAGATCTGTTCCCCATGCATTTTGAAATCGTGAAATAGTAGCCGTGATATCAATTGGGTGAGTGAGTGAATAGAATTTAACGTCGCTTTCAACAATATTTCAACTATATCGCGACGAACCAACTAAGCACCACCCATCCAAGTTGCGTTCCTGCTACTTCAAAGAAGAGATCTGTGAAGCAGCATGGCACCGGACACTCTCCATCCACCCTATAAAACATTGAGGAGAGCACCCAAGACACAGACAGGACGCTTACATGGTGCAATGAAGACAAGTGATATTACAGTGCTAGACATCACATTATCAAGTTCCTGTTGCTTCTCAGCAAAATGCATTGAAGCAATCAGTTGAAGAAGACTCGCAGTTTGTCATACTTCGGCAGATTAAGAAGTGAAATCCGGCTATTAATTTGAGCAGAGCTATTAAGGCTGTGACTGGTACATTATTCAGTATAGCATCCTGGCTTTGGCTAAACACTCTTCCGCTCTGTGGGTTTTTCTTTCGCCTTCCTCAATGTTGCCTCGCATACGACGGTAACAGCCGAAATCCGGAGAATTACGTACCAATGACGCCACTTGATCTACATGTAATTGGCTGACAAATTTTTTTTTTTAAACCAATGGAATTGCATAAAATCAATTACTCCTGATCAATTATCCCCGCGCCCAGTGGCTCATTCTCTTCTTATTTAGAATGGAGGAGGGAGGGAATTTGGCTTAATGTCACACTCAAGTTTGTTTCACTCATATGGTGACAGTCAGTTTGGTTGGTGGAGGAAGCCGGAGTACCCGGAGAGAACCACCGCCCTTCGGCAAGTAACTGACAAACTTTCACACATGGACCAGCTGGGCTTGAACCCGTGCCGATTCAGCGGTGCGAGGCTAGCGGTCACCAGCGAAGCACCTTAGACTACTCGGCCACCGAGGGCCCCTATTTAGAATGGAACAGGTTATAACGGATACTGTCTGCCAGATCAACTTCGATAGCTATCATTGTTAATAGTTATACACGTTGACACTGGCATTTCTTTGTCTGTTGAGGGATAAGCAGTGCCGGGTGGTAATAGACTTTTTACACCTGCAAAATCTGCTGTGTCCGTTATTCATGCGCAAAGAATACTTATTATGCAGAATAAACATTTTGCACATTCCCCATTTGAACTCGGTCGCCCACCATCTTTTGAAGATATTTCTCGTTTCGCCTGCCACCAAATGTCATGTTGCAGCAAAAAAATCATGGGATTGAACCATCACCTCAAGCTGACTTGTAGGTTGTGGTCAAAACGTCATGTCCGGTGATGACGTCAAGCTGGACTTGCCTGCGGATGATCGATCCCCTTCATCCCCCCCCCCCCCCCCCGAGTATATACGGTTGATAGCTCTTGTTTTACGGGGGGTTCTGGGGTGCATTTAGGTGGCTAACTTCCCCTAACGTTCCCGGTGGGGCGGGAGGGGGGTGTATTTAGTTTAATGTCACACTTAAGGTTATTTTACTCATATGGTGACAACCAGTTTGAATACGAGTTTGGAGTATCCGGCGAGAACCACCGCTCGTCGGCAAGAAAATGGCAAACGGTCCCGGTGGGATCATACAGATAGTAGGTCAAGGAGTGAATACATTTAACCAAACGGTCACAAATTAGATAAATATCTCACCTTAGCATCCAACCACTTGGCGGTCTGTCTCATAAATCCATAGCACGAGGTGGAGTGTTGGATAAAGCCACTTGGACACTCGCCCAACGCTGTGAAATGAAAACACGTTATGTACCATAGTTGGTCTACTGTTCGAACTGGCCCTCCAGCTTAGGGCAGCATGGTTTGTACCATGTTTGTCTGGCACAGGGGGTAAATTAAAGTGCCAAACAAATTAGGTTCTCTGACGATCCATTGTGATCACCAGTGTCTGTAGAGCCTAATTTTCAAAATGCGAAATTCAAAATTTTTCGTAGTTTTGGTTGGGTTTTTGTTGGGGTTGGGGTTTTGCTTGGGTATGTTTGTTTGGGTCATCGTCGCCGTGTGACCAATAAGGTTAGGTGCGACGTTAAACTTCAAACAACCAACCAACCACTGTTCGAACGTATTGAACACATGTTGTATACATGTACATATATTGGAATTACGAGAAAACGTCAGAGGTGAAGATAGAAGTATGAAAAAAGCAAAAAATTCAAAAATCACATCAATCACATCAATCAATCACATCAATCACATCATCAATCACATCAATCACATCATCAATCACATCAATCACATCATCAATCACATCAATCACATCATCAATCACATCATCAATCACATCAATCACATCATCAATCACATCAATCACATCATCAATCACATCAATCACATCATCAATCACATCAATCACATGGGTCTGATACCAACTCTATCCTATTACAGCGTAAACTTTTTGTCTACAACCAGTTGTCAAAGGTAAACAGAGATTAATCCTACTATAATATTAGGCACATCACCAGTAAACAAGTTCAGAAACAAGTAAATTGAGTTCAATGAAATTGATGAGATCAATTTAAACAGTGGGTCATTATTTCTATAATATTCAAGTACATTTATCAGTACCTTGCTAAGAATTGCTTATTTTCGGGAAACCCGCCATAGATAGAACGGTACGTGATATCCCGGTACTAAACCCAAACCAAATGCTAGTGTTCGGTTGCGCTCGCATGGGTAATGCTTTACGCAGTTCGCCTATGCTCCATGCCTGAGAATGTACACGATTTGCGTAAATACTCATAAATATGACAAAATACGTGCGAATATAGGCATGTTATCCCTATATTCTGATGAGATAAGCTTATATAGGATATATAGGAGCTACAAAGCGACATGTATATTGAGAGCAGACAAGACGCACTGTCACAAGTACCATCCAAAGCGATCTACCATGTAGACAGAGGGCATTGGATCACTTGACTGTGAACCGACGATATAGGCCTAGTGGGATATCAGAACCTCATCAATTCCTTGATGGTGAAATCAAAAACTCCAAAATTGACAGGGACGTTTATAGAAAGCATATTCACTTCCCAAAGCGACCTACAATGTTGACTAAGTGCAAATAGATCGAATTGTCACAATACCATCGCGACCTGCAGTGTAGACTGAGAGGGCGCTAGATCATGGGATGTGAAACAACGGTATGGCAGGATATCGAAACCTTTCCATTATCAGTGAGTGAGTGAGAATAGAATTGAACCTCGCTTTCAACAATATTTCAGCTATATCGCGACGAACCAACTAAGCACCACCCAGCCAAGTTGCGTCCCTGCTACTCCAAAGAAGAAATCTTTGAAGCAGCATGGAACCACACACCCTCTATCCACCCTATAAAACACTGAGGACAGCACACAAGACGCTTACAATACATGGTGCAATGAAGACAAGTGATATTACAGTGCTAGACATCACATTATCAAGTTCCTGTTGCTTCTTGATGGTCAACATGAAAACTCACCTGACCCCAAGGAAACCACGAGAACTGTCATGAGTGAGACAAGGGTACCCAGCATGATCATTCTTTTTAGAGTCTCGAGTACGGTATTAATCCAAATTAGGAGTTTACTTAGTCCTTGGAAAGATCAGAACCGACACAGATTGCTGACACACTTTAACCCATGACCCAGCCTTTCGCCGTTATCACGACACCTGCCCATAGCCACAAGCCTTCTGAATACTAATATTATTTTTACTTGAAGATCTGTGATAAATGGAACATATGCCGAGAATCAAGGTTATAAATCTAATACTGTCCAAAAGATATTGTCGATCTAACCAAATACTAGTACGTTATGGAATCGACGCGACTGACCATGAAACATGTGGTTTCATGTAAGGTACCGCACTTCAACGTGAATTGACATCTTAGCAAATGAAACAATGGTCGACCACTTGCCCATTTACCATTTTTTTTGTAGATTATAATCTGCGTATTACACAAGTCGAATACGTGTGCAACTGATGAATACAGGACATGACGCAACATTATGGTTAAAAATAAACGTCGATTTGTCGCATGTCGAACTAGGACCGTCAAAGTTCCGTCCTCTGGTTCGTATTAAGTGATTTCACACAGCCTGATCAGACAGTTCGCGTTGTGGCATTATATGGGACCATCAACAGGCCACTGTCATTGTAACTTAAGCCTAGATCGACTTTCTGTGCACATCGATCCGATCCGCTTGTACTTTTTCGAGTTTTAGGAACTCGGAGTCCAATCTCACACATTTTGCTGCAGACTGTTCAGCTGGATAACTTGATCATGTACGATAAGCGATTTGGTCTCAAAACAAATAGTAGTAATGAGATTTATACGATGAATTAATCATAAAAGAAGTAATACTAACGTGTAAACCACGGACGGCTGATACAATCCTGTCGGTTTACGATATGAAAGTAGTTGGATCACTCCACGGCACTTCTGCGAACAATGGCTCCAGGAAACACCTGTTTCACGTCCAATTTCAAGATGACTGTTCCCATGATAACTGAATTCAAATATTCGGCGGGACATAAAAGCTTTGTACAAAGCATGACTGGCATAGGGCCTACATTATACTCTAGGGAACGGCTTGAAAACACATTCTGCTCCATCGCAAAGAGGCTGTTGGACAGTTAACAGATCTGTTTTTTGCTCCTGTCTCCAGAACCACAAAAAAATTGAGAGCTGAATCTCCGTGACTTTTTAGATTATCATATTGGGGTCACTTTTAGCCTATTTGCATGACCGCCCGAGCAGAGGATCATGGGAAAATTCAAAATGGCGGCCATGTGGGGTACCAGAAAAGTGATTTTTTCTTCAAAATTTTTGCTTTTCTGTATGGAAAAGTGAGTAAAACCTATTTTATTTCATATCAGATTATTATTTACTAATTTATCATGCAGTTTTTGCGAAGAAAAAACAAAAGTAAAAAATTCTGACCGAAAAATGGTCCAAAAATGCTATTTTTGAAAATGACGTCACAGTGACGTCATCATGGCGGCCAGCTTGGATTTATTTTATATTTTCTTGTAGAGCTTGACCCAAAGATATAGTGTGGTAAGCTTCAGCCCTCTAGCCTTGGCGATAGCGAAAATATGGAAGATAAGGTTAAGGATCGAATTCCATTTTGACTCAAACGTTTTGTATCTTTTTGATTCAAGTATTTACGAAAATCACGTCGATACTCAACCATACTGACAATGTGAAACCGGGATAATCCTCGAATTTCAAATGGGATTTCGGTATGAAAGAAATTCTGAATATTGAAATTGAGGATTTAGTCCGTGAGCCAGAAGATATCCTTACTATGTTGGTGGAGGGAGGGCAGTGCAAAACCTCGACGTTTTGTTAAGGTATATGAAGACAGCTCAAGCCAGATAGTGCAACATAGTTTTCGCTTGCTTTAACCTTTGTTGTTCAAGGATGGTGAATATTATTAGTAAATTGTAACATTTTAAAACTGAAATTTGTCAAAAAGTAGTGACGTGGAAGTGTAAAGTATTCAGTCTCAGTTTATGCAAAAAGCTGACAATAAGGGTTATTCCTTGTATTTGATAAACAATTTCGACATCACGCCCGGCTTAGAATATTTTCGATAAAGCAAGATGTACTTATGGGCACTAGATCAGGAAAGATAAACTGAGTGACAATAAGACAGGTCATTAAATATGAAATAAGAAACAAGCCAGGCAAGCCTTGACATATCAACTTGATTTGTCAAGCGATTGCACAATGTCGTGCACTATATACGAGACAGATCTTATTTTCACGCCAGCGTTTTGTGGCCTGTGAAGTGGAATATTTTCATAATTTGACCACATATCCGTTACATATGGTATTTGGAGTGGAAGCACTTTCTACAATCCCTTTATACATCAAACAAAACATGGAGGAAGGTTTGCATAATACCATTTATTTTTACGACGATTGTTTTTGTACATGAATAAAATTCTTGGTGAACAGTGATCCAAGTGATACATGGTGTGTTTTCTTTTATTCCAATACGCTAATATGTGAAGAGATGATAAGTCCGCGATGAGGAACAGAATTAAGATGGGCACCGTGAGAAACGTCAAACGTCTCGTTTGTAGCGAACACCAATTGGTGTTAGTCTTTTCAAGTGACACACAAGAGCTAGATATAAAACTATATGCATACATCAAAATAAAATGAATAAACAGTCAAAATGTACGAGCACGTAATTGAAATCCGTTAAAGACGACAAATTAAACCAGCACCAAACCTATCAAAAACATTTTCTCACGTTTTTTCATATTTCCTCATGTTTGTCATTGATCCCATGTAGTTTATATAGTATGTGGTTGAACATGTTGAATATTTATATATCATACTATGTGGTTGAACATGTTGAATATTGCTGATACCGCTACTATGTGTGGCTTGAATATGTTGAATATTTATATATCAGCGCTCATGGTTGAACATGTTGAATATTTATATATCATACTATGTGGTTGAACATGTTGAATATTTATATATCATACTATGTGGCTGAACATGTTGAATATCACTTTCCTGACTTTATTTCTTTGACATATTTGAAGATTCCACCTTTATGGTCAGGAAATTCTACATCAACGGCTCTTCTACTTGATATAAGTTTTATAGGATCGAGTTATTTCAGATGTACTTTCTCTCCATTGTTCAATGTCAAGTTGTTTTATATTCTCTCATCGGTTTGCACAGTCAAATGTCATTTCTCGCTCTTCCAGAATCTCTTTAGTTACATTTCACAAACATGATTGCAGTGTGTTTTTACTCCAACAGCCTGCCATATCTGTAATAAAGTAGATGTACATGCTACGTTTCAGCAACATTAAATAACACTTTAACAATTTTGGTTAATCCCATTGAACTCAAACGTAACGATCATGGTATTAAATATGACCAATGGGCTAAGGAAACTTCATGCGAGCAACTCAACACTAAAATTTCGTGATTTTCTGAATCAGATTACGAATGATGAAATGAGAGACAAGCCAGATAAAGCAAGATGTACTTATGGGCACTGTAGATCAGGAAAGATGAACTGAGTGACATGGTAGATCATTAAATATGAAATAAGAGACAAGCCAGACAGCGAAAGACGACCTGACAGACAAGGCGGATCACGAAAGATGAACTGACAGATAAGCCAGATAACGAATGAGAGATAAATCCAGATATTTACGAATCACCAGCC
>JAVTVY010002721.1:0-35025 GCA_036873755.1 Hanleya hanleyi | reverse complement strand
AGGGGACATGAAAGACTAGGGGGAACAAACGCCTCTGGCTTATTCCCTCCTCCCTGAGCACCCTGTGGAGAATATACAATTGTATCAAGTTCAATACCTGTGAGTTGTGTTCTGCACTCTCTCATGGCAGAGAGATTTCATGGTGAGATAATAGAGAAAGTGGATAGACATAACACAAGCATTAGGAGTGTTGATTAATGCAACATCTGCATAATAACTTTAAATGCAACATCTTCGTGATAACGTTACAAAATTAAACATTTATAAACAATGTTTCTATTTGTTACCAAATCAAACCTGCTTTAATTAATGTCTTAATCTCCGTCAGGAAGATGAATTCAAACCGTAAAAACGGAAGTTAAAACTAAAAGTTATCTCCCCTAGAGGAGAGTTGTCCGCCCCTAGGAGAGCTCTCCCATTCATCCCAGTGGAGTTACTATAAAAGGCTCTGCTCAAATCATTCCTATCCTCTTTCTCATTGTAACAAACCGAGACCTGTAGTGTGCAAGGCCGCGGCATGAGGGGACAGAAGGGAGGGACAATTAAATTAAAGCAGGTTTGATTTGGTAACAAATAGAAACATTGTTTATAAATGTTTAATATTTGATTCCCAAATCGTAAACCTGCTTTAATTAAATGCCTCAGTACCAACATATGGAGGTGGGAACCTCGGCCTTGTTGTAGCTCCAATAGCAGGCTAAGTAACCGCTGGGATGACACAGACATGAGCATAAACATGAGACATTAATACTCAACAAGTGGAACCCTGGTCAGAGACGTAAAAGGGTAATTCATGGATTTGATACAGTTGTACTTATCTTGAGTGTCTCCATCCATGTAGCTGTGCTCGTGGTGTGGTACACAAACTCTACCAAGATGAAGGATTCCTCGGCCCCTTAGGCGGCACTGTATGTCCTGGGTGGGGCAATAGCCAGCAGTCCGTGCATACAGGAAGATACTTGGCTGGACCTTAACCCTTTCACCGATTAAACCCGGTGTACGGGGATAACGAGAGTGCCACCCGTACGACCATCCCCGGTTGATCGGGTTAGCTTTAAACCTGTTGGCCATCACGATGGGTACAGCACTTTTATTTTTTTGCATTCGTTTTAACGGAAACCTATCAAACACTGTATACTTCTGGAAAGCCGAAACCCTGATCAATTTGATTCTCGAAATTGTTTGCTTGTTTGAAAAATAAATAAAACAAATTTAGAATTTGCATTTTTCCCCACATACCGTGTGACGGGCATCTCGGCAGCGAGCCGCAAAAATGGAAAAAATCATCGAAAACCTCATCCTAACTCCTGTATTTTTTATGTGACATGACTGGTAAAGCGTGGTGAATATTCCCCAGACGACTGAAACTGCCAACGACGACCGGCAAAGTTTATTTCCATATTTTTACGAGTCTTGATCCGCAAAGTTTGTCGAACACATTTCAAAATGTCGGCAGCAAGCTGCGTTATTGAGCCGACGAGCCAATCGGTATGCGTAATTTGCCCACATGACCTCTAGCAGCCAACAGATTTGAGACGAGCGTAGACAGTGGCTGGAAGGATGGAATGACATCATTTTATAATCCAATCGTATCCTCCGTTTTATTTTGCCATCCATTCAAGGTTATTTCCTGTGTAGAAAGGTGAAAGGTCTCTCTTTCCAATGAGAGGTCAAACATGAAAATTGGCCGAGTAAAACTCGAGAAAAACGCTGTCAAATGCGGTCGAAAAAAGACGATTTCTCCGTTGGATTTTGATGTTTTTGAGTCGAGAAAGCCGGGGAAAGCGCATTCTCCCGCAGTAAAACCTAATTTTGTATGCTATTTTATTTATTTTGCTATAAAACTAGAGCAAATAACACTGGAGTGTGTATTGTGAAGACAGGTTTCTTATGTTTTTCTGCAAATCTCGGACGCAAACGCAATTTCTAGCATTCCAAAGACAACATATACAAATTTTAACAGTTCTCAGGGAATTGATCGTCAGCAGGTCACTTTTGTCAGGGGAAATAATCGGTGAAAGGGTTAAGAATGGGGAGAGCGTATACTGCCCAGAGCTTAGAGGGCGCCAAGCCACACCACACCACTCTCAGTCCGCAAGCCGTCTTATGTCAACTCTCCATACTTGGACCTTGAACTTGAACAGGTCTTGTAGGATGCGTTGGAGTTGACTGCGTTTGCTCCCTGAGTCAACTCTACGCAATCGTCAACTCTCTGTACTTTATTCGACTGTGGAGACACTGGCAAAGTGTCAATACTTCGTCTTGTGAGTTGAGCGTAGGTGACCCAGCTGAGATCATCTGGGAGGAAGTCAGTTCAATCTGAAATGACACAAGCAAAACTGCAGTAAAGTCAAAGATTAAAAGTCAGAATTGTGTCAGGCCTAAAATGATGACTTGAGAGATAGCGGCTGGCAAACTGACCTATTACTACTGAGTAGATAACATTTATATCCAATTATTTTTAAGATAACATTTATATCCAATTATTTTTAAGATAACAGTCTCTCAGTAAGGTACAATTACTAGTGCTGGAAAAAGGTCAGACTGTGCGAGACACGAACCCGCGTCCTCAGAGTTCGATACCAAATCGCCAGCAGTAACAGCAAACGGCCCAGACCACTCGGCCATCTCAGCCTCTATCTAAAATGATCACAGGCATGACAATAAATCTCAACAAAAGAACCCTGGTCGGTAATGCAGTGGGTAATTATGGAGTAGTAATAGAAGATACTTATCTTTTGAGTGTCTTCCTCCATGTAGCTGTGATCGTGGTGTGGTACATACTTCTACCAAGCTGAAGGATACCCCCGGCCGCTTAGGCTACTAGAAGGTCTTCTTGGTAGGCACTGTATGTCCTGGGTGGGGCAATAGCCAGCAGTCCGTGCATACAGGGAGATACTTGGCTGGACCTTAAGAACGGGGAGAGCGTATACTGCCCGAAGCTTAGAGGGCGCCAAGCCACACCACTCTCAGTCCACAAGCCGTCTTATGTCAACTCTCCATACTTGGTCCTTGAAAGTTGAACAGGACTTGTAGGATGCATTGGAGTTGACAGCGCTTGCTCCCTGAGTCAACTCTACGCAATCGTCAACTCTCTGTACTTTAGTTCCTGTTGCTGACACTGCAGGCAACCTGAAACAGAAACATTATTACTCACAAACTGTCAGTTCTTTGTCTTGTGAGTTGAGCGTAGGTGACCCAGCTGAGATCATCTAGAAGAGAGTCAGTTTCAACCTGAAATGACACAAGCAAAACTGCAGTAAAAGGCAAAGATTAAAAGTCAGAATTGTGTCAGGCCTAAAATGATGACTTGAGAGATGGCGGCTGGCAAACTGACCTATTACTACTGAGTAGATAACATTTATATCCAATTATTTTTAAGATAACAGTCTCTCAGTAAGGTACAATTACTAGTGCTGGAAAAAGGTCAGCCTGTGCGAGACACGAACCCGCGTCCTCAGAGTTCGATACCAAATCGCCAGCAGTAACAGCAAACGGCCCAGACCACTCGGCCATCTCAGCCTCTATCTAAAATGATCACAGGCATGACAATAAATCTCAACAAAAGAACCCTGGTCGGTAATGCAGTGGGTAATTATGGAGTAGTAATAGAAGATACTTATCTTTTGAGCGTCTTCCTCCATGTAGCTGTGATCGTGGTGTGGTACATACTTCTACCAAGCTGAAGGATACCCCGGGCCGCTTAGGCTACTAGAAGGTCTTCTTGGTAGGCACTGTATGTCCTGGGTGGGGCAATAGCCAGCAGTCCGTGCATACAGCGAGATACTTGGCTGGACCTTAAGAACGGGGAGAGCGTATACTGCCCAAAGCTTAGAGGGCGCCAAGCCACACCACTCTCAGTCCACAAGCCGTCTTATGTCAACTCTCCATACTTGGTCCTTGAAAGTTGAACAGGTCTTGTAGGATGCGTTGGAGTTGACAGCGCTTGCTCCCTGAGTCAACTCTACGCAATCGTCAACTCTCTGTACTTTATTCGACAGTAGCCGACACTGGCAAAGTGTCAGTTCTTCGTCTTGTGAGTTGAGCGTAGGTGACCCAGCTGAGATCATCTAGAAGGAAGTCAGTTTTAACCTGAAATGACACAAGCAAATCTGCAGTTAAGGTAAAGATTAAACTCACCATAGTGTCAGGCCTCTTAGATTGATGATTTTAGAGTCCATGGCCGGCCATCTGACTTATTTCTTCTTTCTTAGGTGATCATGTCATATGTGGACAAATGTTATGCGATGATACAAAAATGCTGCCCCCCCCCCCCTTTTTTTGAAAATTTACTTGACCACGTGCTGGGCAGCTACCAGCGGCCCAAGCGTGGTCACCCTATCTGACTGCACTGACATATCTCTCAGATAGAAATTGGTGAACGTGGAGTTTGCCGTCCAGGCACAAGACTGGACAATGTCATGGATGGACAAGTTCTTCCATAAAGGCCATGACGTAGCGATGGCACGAATCTCATGAGAAGAAGCAGTAGACAGTAGTGGGGGAGCGTCAATGGCCAATAGATAAGACCACTTAAGGGTCTTCTTCAACCACGCGGCAATGGTATTCTTAGTAATGTCACGCATTGCGGACGGGTGAAGGGACAGAAATAACAGACGACGAGAGCCGCGAGCGGAATCGATACGATTAAGATAGTGGCGAATGGCTCGAAAAGGGCATAACAGAAAGGTCGTCTTCGAGGCCATGCACGAAGTCTGACAACGCAGGGATGGAGTACGAACATTGAGCGCACGGACCTAAGCGAACAGACTCATTTTGGCGATGAACTCAGGAATGGGTCATAGATGATCTCTCAAGAGCATGAAGTTCAGACACACTAGACGCCAAAGCAAAAGCCGCCAGCAAAGCAGACTTGTAGGAAACAGCTTAAAGAGAGGCGGACTGTAAAGGTTCAAAAGGCGGACGAAACCGAGCATACAGAACCACATGAATATCCCAATTCGGTAACAGCTGGCGAGTACGGCGAGACTGTAAGTGAAAGCCGAAAGGGCGCAGAGATATTGTCGTTTAGACAAATGACGATGCCGGTACAAAATGTAAAAACCCTAGCCCAAGCAGACCGGAACCCTTAAAGGGTGCCGAGTTAAACTTCATATCACGATAAAGGTGAAGGAAGAAGTCAAATACAGGGAAACAAAGAGACACAGTCGGGAAGGGCATCACATTCTCGGCACCAGGACAAATAAATCCACTGCAGAGACCGAACCCGGAAAACGAACATAGTGAGTAAGGTCCCGCATAGAAATGAAAAGTCCTAAAGTTGATGACCATAATGTCAAAGTCTAACAAACTGGTGCAACGGTCTATCCGGGAACGAAGTACTTGAAGGAGAAAGTCGAAAAACTGTCCCCCAAGTACACCGTGAAAAACATTGTGTTGTTTAAGCACAATCCTGTGGTAAAAAAAGGATTTCAACACAAAATGTTTGTGTGTTGAAATCAACATGGTTCTGTGTTAAACATAAATCAACACAAAAGCTGTGCTGAATTCAAGACCAATTACTGTTGATTCCAACACAATTTCTGGAATCAAAAAGGCTTGAACACAACTCTCTTCGTAGTGTAACGACGAACCTAAGTAAACCTCGATGTGAAAACCCGAGAGGAATTGATACAAGGGAAAGGTTGACGCCAAACGGAAGGACTTCCACTCCCACCGACGATGGAGAATCGAAGGAAGTGCCGAAAAACGAGGATGAATAGATATAAAATATGCATCTCGCAAACGAAGAAATGACGTAAGGAACGGCGTTATGGCGTACCGGAACGTCTAACAGATGTACGCGAACGACGCACAAGTGTATGAGAAAACACATGACGGCATAATGAAACGTCGTCAAGGTGTAACAGAAGGAAACCGTAATCGTGAAAAATGAGAGAAATGTTGTGTGTGATAAACGACGTAGTGATTTCCCCATTTGCATCAACATAAAGTATATACATGCTCATAATGGAGCAGGATACAACCTTATAAAAGTACGAGAAAAACGACGTAACGGCGAGAAACGACGTACAGGTGTACGAGGACAACGAAACGACGTAATGGAACGTCGTTGAGGTGCGAAACGAGGAAGGCGTTGCAAACAGTAACCCGAACTCGATTGTAATAATTTTTTTTTTTTTTTTTTTTTTAAATTAGAAACGCAGTAGAGATGAACACATTAAATGTTCCTAGCGTTAAACACAAACGTAACCTCAATGAGGTAAATGGCATTATGGATCTTTATGTCAGTGAACATAATTGCTGTGTCAGTGAACATGATTACATTATGACATCTCCCGATGTAATTTGGCTCCTGTACATGAAAATCAGTACTGGAGTTTTATATGGAGAGAATGTTAAACATTTATAAACAATGTCACTACCTATAACCAAAAGTAGTAACACCACCGACATCCAGAACAAAGAGATTTCCACGTAAACTAAAAAGATCCTCAAAGAATTTAAAATTCCCGAAGAGAGGAAATACATTTAAAGTCTCTCGCCGGCAGATAAATTAAGGTTATTAAAAATTCAGAATTTGAAATGACCTAGCACGAACAAGCTGTCGAGAAGAAGAAACGGTAAAGAACAGCTAAAGAGCCGTCTGTTGTTCTTGTAGACTGTACCGGTAATCCCACTTGGAGAAGACTTCACGCATTTGCGTGTCATCCTTGCGCAGGGCTCAACATACAAGAAGACCGCTCGATGAAATAGACTAATGCTGTCCCAGGTAGAAGACCGAGAAAACTTCAGGCTTGATCCTTGCCCGGCCAACAGACTAGGAGAAGATCAATAAACACTCCACAAGTCGTGGAACGAGAGTATTTCTACAGATTTCCCGGAGAAATACACTCACAGTCACGCTAATAATTCAAAATTTTCTCAGAGAGAAGAAGTAAAATTAATGCTCAACTCAATCTGAATTATAAGCGTAATTCAGTATACAGATGGGACCAACTAGGTGTGAAACACAAACAACTCACAATGTAAAATAACAGAAATTTGTGTTTCAAAGAATAGCACACTTTCACAATAAACAAGGGTGAGTGAGTGAATAGGGTTTACTCACTCGCGATAAACAAACACGTGATCTCTTTTGTTGTTCAACACCCTTAATTACACAAAGAGAGTAGTAAAGAAGCTCATTAAAATGTAACAAAGCGTCGTAGTGAATAGGCTTGAGTTGTGGTTACGTAACACAAACGCAAGACAACGTAAGCATAAAAGGTAGATAAAAACCTCTGTAAGTTCTCTCTTGATCACAGGATATCAAAATAAACATAATAATATTTGATATAACAAGAGATTACATTTTGGTAGGATCAAAGAACTGAATGCATGAAAACGAAACTACCAAAAACTGCAAGTCCGAACAGAAGATACAACAACATGGAAAATTGACGGACTGCTTATAAAGAATCGGATTTCCCCGGCGGGGAAAACGAACCTCCCGCGTCAGAACGAGGATAGTATTCACAATACTAGTAAAGATTTATACAACAATTCAATGCATAAAATCGTGAATCAATGAAACGAAAACCTGTTCGTTTATCGTACAGATCACAATAGGCTCACATACTGACCGAAAACAAAACGGAATGGTGAGAGCCAGTAAAAGCCCACATCAAACACAGCGAGCCGAAACTCATTGTTTGTGTGGAGACGCGATATTGAATACACACTGCCATAATGCAGGACTGTGTTATTAGTTAAGCATGAGATTTCATAATGACTTTTAGAAAACATCGTCGAACGATCATTTCAAGATATAGAAAAATCATGACAAAAAATTTGAAATCTCCGACAAGAGCAAAATATTTTAGCGACGTACGTCCGAAGACACTAAACACGTGGCTGACGGTAAAACAAACCGTGTGAGATCCAAGCGAGTCCAAAATTTGCCCCGACAAAATTTAGAAACACCCGAGATAGAGATGTCAGACAAAACTATCCCGGAATATTATTTATTTAATCGCAACAGAACCATTGACAAAAATGACATAGGCGAGATAACCTGCGGCGAAGGTAGCATTCTTTTGTCCGAAGGAGACAATGGATCGCTCAGGAAAACCGACCTGAAACTGGAGGCCTTTGTTGGCCTGAACAATGGAACCGGTTTTACAGGGACTCGAGATAAAGGAATAGCGGTGGAGGTCAGACTGTCTAGAAATAGAATATTATCTCCTGCAGGAACAGGCCACTGGGAGGAAATATTTACAGACGTCGAAGAAAACCGGACTTTGAATCTAAGAGTACAAATTCTAAATTCCGATACCACCGAGATCCTTGATGGATTTCAAGTCATACACAAGCGTAAATTCCCAAAAATCGACTATCGCTCCGATAGAGCGAGATCGTCAGAGGCACGCAATAAATGAGCACGTCGGACCTGGGCAAAATTCCTCCAGGCAGACGAATCCGATGACACACGCACACGTGGCTTTGCGATACACAAATCTTTACAAGTAAAACAAACCGTGTGGGAGTCCAAACGGGACAAACTTGCTCACACGTCCGACAAGAATTAGAATTCGGAACAGAAACCTCAGACATATACCAATGTAAGAAGAATTTCCGAAAAGAAAAACACAAGGCAATCTTGATAAAGGATATAATCCGGCGGTTACAACAACAACACAGGCTGTATTGAATTAACACTTCCTTGATGTGCACTGGTCGAGTACAAACAGGAGAAAGAGGATAGGAATGATTTGAGCAGAGCCTTTTATAGTAACTCCACTGGGATGAATGGGAGAGCTCTCCTAGGGGCGGACAACTAGGGGAGATAACTTTTAGTTTTAACTTCCGTTTTTACGGTTTGAATTCATCTTCCTGACGGAGATTAAGGCATTAATTAAAGCAGGTTTACGATTTGGGAATCAAATATCATTATTAGTGTTGCTCAATGCCACATCTTCATGATAACTTACATAAAACACAATCATTATGAATCTTGATTGGTGCCACATCTCCATGATAACTTAACAGAATCATTATTAATGTGGCTTATTGCCACATCTTCATGATTTATAACTCACACACAGCTGCTTCATTTGATCAGTTCCAGATTTGTGGCAGTGAAACTGTACAGTGATGCTGCATGTATTCGACCACAGTTCAAGACAAAGGAAATATTTTTCTTCCCACCGTTGCCCATAGAGACTGTTCGAAGATTTCTGGCTACAGTACAATGAGTGGTCAGTCCTACCCCTTTCCTCTTCTTGAACTCTTTCCTGATCATTATCTCTCGTGCCTTCTTCTCTCGTGCCTCATAGTCTGGTCCATCGTCATCACTACCTTCTTCTCTTTCATAATCATCGTTCTCTCTGGATAAACGATGAACAGATTATCAGCATGGAATAATAATTCAAAAATCCTGTTTTTGAGCAATTCAAGTTTATAGAATCACTGTCTGTCCATGTGTGTACGTAGATGTGTGCCACAAAGTTCCATTAGCATGAGAATTTGAAAATTATTGGTACAATTCATTCCAAATTTAACTGAACAAGTAATTGGGGAATACCTTTCTTCCTATTGAATTTGAGGTCACTAGGTCAAAGGTCACAGTTTCTATTACAGTTTACTGTATTGTGAATTATGTCTATTATATTGGTATATTCATATATTGGTGTATTTTCTGGGTAGCTTTTTGGAGATTTCATTTCACCAAATCTGCCCACATATTCGGGCAAGTGTGTAAGCTAATACATGGCAGACTAAGTACATGTAAACTTCGGTATTAAGGGTGAAATTTGTAGGCCAATTTTTTTCCAGAATGTGTTTGATTTGGTTGAGTCCCTGTGGTTAAGGAAGTATGTTATCCATTATGTAAGTTCACATCATCTCTCTTCCACTGCAGTCTATAGATATGGTATATTGCCCCACTATTGTGAAATACATCAGGGGGAATTAGTTCATTATGACAAAAACACTCTCAGTTAGTCCATGAATGGATTAGTGTTTCTCCTTCACAGTTAGATTACAGTGGTGAATGTTGCAGCTATATACCAGTGCTCATGATGGCGATGTCTTTATATTATAAATTTCACCTGTATGGTCCCTATTCCAGATAGTAGTGAAACAGGACAGTAGTCATACTGTATCCTACATGTACCTAATAATTTGTCAGCATTCCGAGTTTTGATTTAATCCACAGTTACACATGTAAAACAACTGGTACATGTATGCGTGTGTTTTTACAGAATTCAATGTTAAAAACTATAGAGAGTGAGCGTGTTAACCTTATTGTATACAAAAAGATTACTTTACACACTTGTATTACAGTACATCAAGCATTCATGTGATGTGCGCATGATCCCTTAGCCCTATAGGCTCTACATTTAATAATGGTTACCCTCTTTATCTGGAGGAGGGCACTTCATCATGGTTGTGAACTGTTCAGCTCAACACAAGGAACAAACAGGGGATAAGTGAGCTCATGGCTCGATAAGACAACAAGTTATGCCAATAATACAGCCACTTGAGGGCCATATAGCAAATGGGATAAATAAGACAGAGAAGAATGATTGTAATATTAGCACACATACTGTAGAACTATCACGTTCAACTGTCACAGGTTTACAATGAATAACTCTGGATGTCTGAATATGCTGAATTGTATTTAGAGGTTAGCTATTATGGTGAAATTCGAAGTGTGCCTGGGGAGAAGATAGAGCATACGGACCTTTTGACCCCTCTTTTGCCGCCACCGTAGAGCTCCAGGTCAGGGTCATCAGACACCATCATGTACCCACCTCCTCCCAGTCGGCTGTTTTTGGCGTACAGACCCTTCTGAAGATCATCTATGTTCTGGGCAACACGTTTTGGGAATGCACAAGCATCACAGGAACCATTACAAGCTGGTTGCTCGTCTCCAAAAAAACTGGCTATCGCCCAGTGACGACACCTGAAATCACAAGGAATCAACTGTCAGAACTAAGATCATTGTGGATGATCTATGTGATACTACAGTAGCTCAGATACTTTTCACATAAAGTCTCAACACTGGCAACAATATAAGGTGTTTTTTCCATGCAGTTTTAAATATATCCTTGAGTAACCGTATACTAAAATATAAAACTGTTTTATATTATTATTATGAATACAGCAACATGTCTTGTAATCCCAGCCTCATTTCACTGTTTAGTCTACAGTTTATTATACTGTACTTGATAATGCTGTTAGTATCTACAGTGAAATGGTACTCAAATTTACATGGAGACAGTTGCTATACATGAAATCAATCTACCAGGTTTCACTTATTAAGTTAATTCAATTTCTGAAAAAGAATATAACATAATACAGGCTAAAGTAAGTCCTTGCCATCTACAAGTGATGAAACCATGACATTTGTTATCTGTCTGTGTGTTACTGAATGGAAGGCTGATCCATGACTGATCCGCACCATGTATCGCTTCACAATATATTTCATTTCCTTCATTGCATTGGTCAGAATAAACAAAAAAAAGATGCTCGAACTTTTGCCATTGTAATGCCAGTATCATCACAATATGCACTGCAGCACTGTCAACAAGTACCAGTACGAGGAATTGGCTTCAATATATGCCCGCCCCTTTCACCAGATTGAATATTGGCAATCTTATGTGCAGAAGACATGAAGTACATTTTAAAACATATTTGCAGATTTACATGTATGCATAATATTGGTGTCCAACAATGACTGCTTCCCACCAATACAGTAATAGTATTGCACCTGTTGGTGACCCTGGTCTTGACATGTGGACAAAAAGAAATCCAGATTAACATCTTGTGGCAAAGTAGGTATCCACATACAAAATTCAGAAGAATTCGAAAAGAATCAGTCGAGCCATTCTGCTTCTATTGTCCGAAATAAGAAATTCAAGTTGGTCCCTTGATGACCCAGATAGTGCATGTGGACAAAACATACTCCAAAACAACACCTTGTCACAAGGAATCCACATACCAAATGTGAGAAAAACTGCTGTCATTCTGATATTGTCTGGAAACAAATTTGGGACAGATCCTCACAGATGGTACCGCCAAGATGGGTGTTATGGACGAAACACAACCCAAAGTGATTCTGGTAGCAAGGCATAAAACATTCCCAATTTATAAAGAATTGGTTTTAGCTGTTCTTTTATTGTCTGGAAATAGAAATTCAATTTGGCCCCTAAGTGAGTGATTGAGTGAGTGAATAGGGTTTAACGTCGCTTTGACCCCCAAGTGGCACCACCTATGAGACAATGTGGACAAAACATGCAAAGTTATATCTAATCAATGGCAAGGTGACTACATACCAAATTTAAAAAGAATAAGTTTTGATTTTATAGCTGCAATAGTGTGGCTTCTATCATGTTACGGTCCATCTTAGCTTGCTAAGGGGATTTCACGTTTCACTTAACACTACCCTTAGATTACCGCTGTGATTCGGCATGTATTTCACACGGCGTCATCTATCTAAAGGGAGATAATCGAGTTCGAAAGTTGTTCCCAAAGCATGAGGTCAAATGTCGGCCCCATTTAAACGAGCCAATGAAATTATCTGTATTCAAATATTTCTTAGACGTGCAGAGATGTCAGTTTCACGAGGCACAAGACTGGGGGAGTCTACGCGAGACCAAAACGAAGTTGTGCGAATGACCAAAACGAAGTTGTGCGAATTAGCTATTTTATTTCTGACTCTAGTGGAGCATGCTTCTTTGTTAAATCATATTACAAACGGCCTAACATATTTGAAAACAAAATAAAATCGGCGACAGACCACAGGAAAATGATATGCTTTTTATTTTGTGATGGGGGCACTTCGAGGCCCACCATGGGATCGTTTCAATCGATCGTTTTCTGGAGGTGTGTCTTCGTTGTATGAATGTGATTGCACCGATGTCGGATGTAACGGGACCAGTCGGATGTGACCATTTGGGAAACGCCCTATTACACGCAGATAGCACCGGTTACCGCATGGCTACGAGCAGAAGTTTCTACGTATGATCGTGCCATGCGTTCGGATGATGGTTAAGGTCATAATAGAGACATTTTCTGTTATGTTGCCATGGAAACCAAATTAAGCATCCCGGTGCACTCAATTTTGATAGGCTTGTGCTAATACACCTAGCAGTGCTATATATCATACTATTATGTTAATGTCAGCAGATGGACAGCAACCCAGACGGATGGATGGACTGACAGATATATACCAGTGTTATTATATTTCCGGACATTGAATAATTCACAAAATTCGAACATTTTCTTCAAATCAACCACCTCCATTTTAATTGACCGATGAAGCCGTTGGGCTTCACCTTCAAATTTCATCACAATTAAAATCTCTGAACTGGAGTAATAAATTTCCAGAGTTTTGTGCCACAGTGACCTTTGACCTGTTGACCTATGGTTAAGGTGTACCTACACTTTGATAGCAATCCATAACCTGGAACTTGAGATATCACATGGACAACAAACATTAACAGACAGACAACCAGTTAGTGTTACCATCTTTTGGCCAATATTAATGTGTTCTATTTGTCAGACCATGCCTGCACTGTGAACACAAATCAATAGTACTATATAGCATCTAACATGTAGGAATTTCAGCAGGATTGGTGCTTCAATTGAGATAAAATCCTGATCTTGGGACAAACTTGGCCTGTCCGCCTCCACATGTATTATGCTCCCCACTTCCTTTCTGGCACCCAATTCCCCCATGATGAATGCTCCTTCAGCAGCCAGACTTCTATGTTTCAGTTTTCCAATGAAGAGAACAATGTGTTGCCAAGGGCTTGAGACCAGTTAAGTGGAGATAGTAAAGGACTGTTGACTGATGTGCCACACTTGCTTACTTGGGTTCCTCACAATATTTGATCAGTGCCTCAAATGTCTCCTGAGCTGCCTTAGCTAGGACTTTGGCCTGAGTTGGATTTTTCTAGAAATAAAAATGCAATATTAGGCATGTTAAATATATGAGATATTGCAAATGTTGTACATTACAACTGACACAAGGTGAACTATACCTATGGATAAAAACTTCTTTATTGCTGTGGAGCGGAAGCTCATTGGCAATACTTCCAACTTTTTCAAAGCTAATGAACAACAGGGCAGAGATAAGGATATTTATACAAAGGAATAAAAAGCACAATAGGTGCTTCATGAGCAAGTCATGTCATTAGCTTTGAGAAACTTGGAAGTATCGCCCTCGAAATGTCATCTTCACAGCAATAAAGAAGTTGTTATTCATGGAATAGCCTTGTGTTACTGGTATATATACGCCGACTTCTAAATGCCTATCAAAGAAATTAGGTTGTGTACTATTTATTGTCAAATGTTCACATAAACAAACTATATATGTATCAAGTATAAAATTTATACTGTTCTGCATAATTCGTTTTGCATATTTTATTCAATTATAAGGATTGACTTCACTTTTCTTCACTTTTAGTATGAAATGGAAACCCCATCACGAACCCTTGTATGATCTGTTAAGAGCTTTTTCAGTTTGAGTCAACTATAGAAAATAAGTCTTACACGGGGTCTATTTGCCTCCTTTTTGAGAAGAAAAGCCACAGTGTCCCGTTCTTGTCTTGAGTAGTACAGTCGACAGTACGACTCTTTGCCATCACGCCCTGCTCGACCAGACTCCTGGTAATAACCAGACATAGCCTTAGGTACAGTCCAGTGAGCTACAAACCTGTAAGACGAGAGCAAGGGTTAATGATCAAGACATAATCAGTTAAACAGCATAATGTATAATACAAGAAACTTACAATAATATAGACATATTCAATTGGATACTAATTAAGCCCAGAGGACCTAGCTCTGAGAAATATTGCTAAAACCAAACTAGAGTCAACGACCGAACGCCCCCAATGAAGAGCGGGTGAAATATAAGAAGAACATTATATGTCCAATGGTGAGATGTTTCCTTCTTAGGGGAAGTAAGATAGAGAGGCTGTCATAAGGCGAAGCGTTCCATTCTGAACTAAGCATATCCAGTGAAACTGCCCTGAGGTCCTTCATTGGAATGTTGGAATGGGTACATGTGCATTCTGGAACAATGGAATGGGAGTTCCAGAACTAGAGTTCTATTCAAACATTTCCAGACTCTTCCCCACATCCCTTGACAAACTCTGAACTGTTGTTCATGAAGTACTAGGATTAGAGGGATGGAGGACAGTTTTGGAACCCCTCCTCTTTCAACATACATAAAGTTCCAATAAAGGTGTTACCATCTGCACTGTAGATCATTCCTCCAGGAATAAGTTTTGCATTCCACATTATGACACCCTTCCTAACACTTTCTGTGGTCAAGTAAGCCAAACTGAATCAAGGAGTCTTCTCTCAGTATTTATTTGGTTTGGGACACTGCAGACCCGACTTGAATCAATTTATCCAAACATCAAGAAACACCTTCTCCTCTGTGTTATGGGTAAACCCTCATAAACTGCAGTAACAGATACTATACCATTGTATACTTTTGTGATTGCTGGAGTGCTGAAAAACAGATGAAGCAACAGACAAACCTATGAATGAAGTTATCAAGTGTATACAGCACACATACCTGACATTAGCCTTGTCCACACCCATACCAAAACTGATGGTAGCGGCTATAATAGGTACCCTCCCCTCCATCCAGTCTGTCTGTACATCTGTACACACATACCTGACATTAGCCTTGTCCACACCCATACCAAAACTGATGGTAGCGGCTATAATAGGTACCCTCCCCTCCATCCAATCTGTCTGTACATCTGTACACACATACCTGACATTAGCCTTGTCCACACCCATACCAAAACTGATGGTAGCGGCTATAATAGGTACCCTCCCCTCCATCCAATCTGTCTGTACATCTGTACACACATACCTGACATTAGCCTTGTCCACACCCATACCAAAACTGATGGTAGCTGCTATAATAGGTACCCTCCCCTTCATCCAATCTGTCTGTACATCTGTACACACATACCTGATATTAGCCTTGTCCACACCCATACCAAAAGTGATGGTAGCGGCTATAATAGGTACCCTCCCCTCCATCCAGTCTGTCTGTACATCTGTACACACATACCTGACATTAGCCTTGTCCACACCCATACCAAAACTGATGGTAGCGGCTATAATAGGTACCCTCCCCTCCATCCAATCTGTCTGTACATCTGTACACACATACCTGACATTAGCCTTGTCCACACCCATACCAAAACTGATGGTAGCGGCTATAATAGGTACCCTCCCCTCCATCCAATCTGTCTGTACATCTGTACACACATACCTGACATTAGCCTTGTCCACACCCATACCAAAACTGATGGTAGCGGCTATAATAGGTACCCTCCCCTCCATCCAGTCTGTCTGTACGTCTGTACGGTCTGATGCCTTCAGTCCAGCATGGTAAGCTTTGGAGGGAATCCCTTTATGGGACAATCTCCCGGCTACTTCTCCACAAGCCTCTCTCGTCCTACAGTACACAATACCACAGCCCAACTCATTCTGAAAAGCAAACAGTGCAGTTCAGCAAAAGTATGTCATGTATAGTAATTTCAAACCCTTGCTGTTCACTTGACAGATAGAAGGTTAAATATGGTTAACTATTGTTTACAAAATATATGAGGGAGACGAATCCATACATTTTACAAATCTTTGACATGTAGGGTAGTCAATGAAGACCGGTAATGGTAGTCCTTGATTATAGGTCAATATTATACATGTAGAAGACAGTTACTGGAATTGGTCCTTGATTATGTCAATATTAGAACAAATTCCAAATACATGTAAATTGAAAATACAAAATTAATACCCAATTTCCATCATCTGCCACACCCCCTAGGGCTCTGACAGCAAACTTTTTCAAGTCTTCAAAAGGGTCGGGTAGTGCTTCTTTCAGGATAACTTCATAGAAGAGATTTTTTCTGAAACAGCTAGTCTTGTACTTTAGTACAGGCCTCCGGAGCTTTAAGGATTTTAATATGTCTTCTATGACTTGAGCAGTGGCAGTAGCAGTGAGAGCCACACATGGAACATCAGGTATTTTCTGTCGTAAATAGCCCAGTTTGAGATAGTCAGGACGGAAATCATGACCCCATTGCGACACACAATGAGCCTCATCCACGATGAAATACTTCAACAACTTCCTCTCCAGCAGGGACTCGACAAGCTCTTGAAAATGTCCTTGGGATGCAAGTTCAGGGGTTATATATAAAAGCTTGGTTTTGGGAAATGACGACTTCAAATCCGCTAGAACTCTCTTCCGTTCCTGGACAGTGATTTTTGAATTCATGGTCTCTGCTGGAATATTCAAATCTTGCAGATGTGTCAGCTGATCTTGCATCAATGCTATCAAAGGCGAGACAACTAATGACACTCCGTCAGCAATCATGGCTGGTAACTGGTAGCACAGCGATTTTCCAGCTCCGGTCGGCATGGAAACAAACACATCCTTTTCACCTACAATGAATAGAAAATGTTTAATGAGAACTGGAAAATAAAAACACGGAATGAAAAACTTTCCATGGCACCAGCATCCTGAAGAGCATTTCACACTTCCAATTTACTATTTATGCAGACTAGGCCCATGGGTATATGAGGGGATCTATTTTGTGGAAAGGATTAGTTTATCACAATTTATTAGTTTTTTTTCAAGTGTAAATTAGGGTGGTGTAACAGCAAAGTTTGATTGGCACAATTACTGAGTGAGTCAGTGAGTAGGATTTCAATGTCGGTTTTCTAACAATTGTTCAGTCATTATCAGGACTGTGCCAGAACACGGGAGTCCCCTCAGTTCCTATTATCCTGGACACTGATCAACCCAAGCCGCATTGAGCAAGTACAGCACCGGGTCATCCATCCAAGTATTGACTGGCTCTGGCGCAACACTGATTATCAATTAACCCACCCACATATTGAATTCTGATGTTTCTGAATGACTGATAGTGTACAGTGTGTCCCTATTACTAAGAGCTACCCAGCCCTCCCCTCCACTCCTAGCCCACTCTCCCGTTCAATACCATATCTAAAGTTTCAGGACCAACTAAAATGGTTCCAGGCCCTGAATTCTAGGGCACCCCACGCTAATGTCCTGACCAAGTGGCATCAAAACTGTTGAAATTCAGAGATAACAAATTGGCTCACACATATGTTACAAGTTTAGTAAAATTTCATGTTCCAGTCCCCAGTGGTTTCAACTGTGGTTCTCAACTGAGAGTTAGATGCCCTTGATATTTGGTGAAAATGAATCTAAGCTTTGGGGCAGAGGCAAACTGGGGGGTGGCAGTGGTAATAATTGGCCTAAGGCCCCATAAAAAAGTGAATCATGAAAAATCTCACACGGGCGGTTGGTTTTAATTTCATTATTCACATCCTTGGACATGTGGTGATCTTCACACCCTTCTTGGTTACATCTTTTGCTTTCTACAGTGCTAATGTTTGGTCCATGCCATACCTTTCCATGATTTTTATGGTCTCACTGAGCAGCTGAGAGTCGAGCGCCACTGCACAATCAGCTGATGGGCAAAACTTTCTGCATAGAACAATCGATTTTCCATTCGTAAGTAATGAAATATAAAATATACAAAAATCATAACGGAATGAAAATCAGGGATGAGCAGTAATGATAGTACTAATCATTTTTTCTATAGGGAATAGATATCCCAGTATTTCTCCACGGCTCCAGTGTCAAAGTGGGAAACAACTGTCTGTGACCTGTACCATTATCAAGCAGCTGTGAACAAAGTCTGCACTAGTCCAAGCTTCCTATGACCCTTCAGCCACACGAAGGATATTTTCTGACAGATTGTCTGGCTGGTATCAGAGTTCTCTCGCATACAAAACATGCAAAATGGGATCAACCACAGGGTCACGTGACCTCATCCTAGTAACAATTAATTTTTATAAAATATTTGGCTGTTCTACAACATTTAAGTCACATATATTAATGAATAATTTCCCTTCATTGTCAGCCTAAATTTAACAAGATCCGTTTTGTTCTTCATCTATCATGTCTATTACAATAAAAACTTTACTCTGATTTCATTTGCTTCAATGAAATCACAACTGACCCTGTTTTCCGTTTGGAATGAGGAAGAAGTTAAAACGCTAAAACTTGTGAAGAATGACAGATCTTGTTTATAAAGGTTTTCCCAAATACCCTCTGTACCGTACACTTTGCATGAAAACATACAGAAAGTTGTGTAAATAACAAGATTTTTTTTTTCTAAGAAAAGGGACATTAAATGCAAGTTTTTAACACAATAATTCAAATGGAATGAAAACATATTGAAGCGGTAACCTCTGACCCGTGATGTCAGAGTCTGGTTATCACAACGAAGTACAATATCCACCAGATGGTTGTGTCGGGTGACATGCATTGCACAACAATTGGGTATGACGACATCATCATGACGTCAACAAAGACTTCACGTTTTAGCATTGTGATGTTGGCGTTACAATTGGAAATGTTGACTATAATGATCGTAATCATGAACGATCGTAATCAGACTCTGACGTCATGGATCAGCAGGTCACGACCTTCGCCCTTTTCAAACAGGTGCAGTAATGGAGGGGTTCAAGTTTGTTTTTTGAAAACTTGGGCAACGATTTGGTATAAGACTCACGAAATATAATTGACGAAGGATCTGCTGCAAGTTGTATTGTCAGTCTTTTGTCCAGGATATTACCTTTTCAATGGGAGGTCTTACACCAAAGCCTTGCCAAAACTTCGACCATTCCCAGAAACAGTAAACCACTATTAAAAGTTTAGTCAAATAGAACCTCTTACAACAATTTAGCATCAATAAAGACCTTTGCCCATCAATCATTTGGTAGAACAGTTAAATTTGGTCACTCCCATTTTTCGTTTTTTGTATGGAGAACTCAAACCCCAGCCGGACAATCTGTCAGAAATGGTTTCGCCAGTTCGAAATGATGCCAGATGGCTACCGTACGTGTACCAAGAGGCAAATGGCGCATGCCCATGTTGTTTTTCTATGTCACAATCCACGAAGGCAACGTCATAATGAATTATAATTGTTCATTTCACGATGCCACGTATTCTTTACCCGTTGCAGCACTAGCGCCGCGGCTAGGGTGCACTCCACATTTGCAACGGTTTCGCACGAAGTGGCCCCTCCCTAATTTCATAATAAGGAAGGTCACCTGTTTTTGACAGCATGGTAATTCTTCTTCCCTTTCTACTAACTGATATCTATAGTATCACCTTGCAGGACGTAAACATTTCTTCAAACGGGGATATAACAATTGCTTGCCGATCGCATCTACCCGCCACTACAGAATTAATCGTTTCCGGAATTGAATACCAGTGGCAGGCCAAAATCCTCACTTTTTCGGAAAACGAAAATGATGATTCCTTTAATATGGCGATAAAATTTTACAAAAAAACGAGTAGGTCGACCCCGTTTTTTCGCCTTTTTTCAAAATGCCCGTTGGACGGAGAAACGTTCACATGTCTAACAAGAAAATCATTTCATTTGTTTCTCTGGATGGTGGGTCGAATTTGACACATATTCGGGGTTTATGGAGATTTTCAGAAAAGTTGAAGAAGGTTTAAGGAGGATTGCACGTCTTTCCTTTTCAATTTCAATAGCTCATTTGTCTTCTGGAATAATGGCATGAGTGTGCCCATTCGGAAAATATATACTTTTACAGGGATTTTGTTAAAGATTTTACATATATTTGAGGCCGAAGACCCGAACCCATGTCTATTCTTAACCGCACATCATTTAGGTGTGGAATGCACCCTTAATGTAGGCTCCATTGTACGGTTATAATACACGAGTAGGCGTATGTTCTCCTACACTACACTCGTTAAAAGCGCTTATTCAGACCTTGTAATGACTTGATACGGAACGGGATTGTAAAGTTCATTTATTTTCTAAAGAAATGTTTCGATTTTATGCATACTAGTACATGGTATGATAGCATTGTCCTTGCATATATGCTATTTGGACCTATACAGAATTACCTCCCCTTGGTTAGGCATATATGTTACGATTAGTGACCTGTATGTCCCATTATTGTCAGTGAATGTCAAAGTGATTAATTTTTAATACGGATCACACCAGCACCCTGATCTAAAGTGAATGAGAGCGTACTATTCTGGTTTTGTCACTTTTATCTCGAAGTCTGTACTCCCACCCCCGAATTTTTTGAAAAAGTCGGACTGAAAAATTATTGACAACTTGGCTCGAATTTCAGCTATTATTGCATTTATATTGCTTCTCATGCCTCATTCGAAAGCTGTTCAACGCTCCCGATCTTTGTTCATGGGTTTCATTGTCACCGTCAAAGCATAACGCTATGATATTCTTATTGAGCTTGTAAACTCGTGATTTTTCAGCAAAAGTGGCAAAAACAAAGATGGGGTAGGGGGAAAGTGATTAACGGGATATCCAATAAAACTGCAGACTACAAGCAAGTGTCGCATACCAAGAAACTAGCAAACACTCTATTGGCATAGCCTTGAGAACAGAAATTCTGAGAAAACACCCTAGCCTTAAAGGGGAATGTTACCGCCGGACCTATGTAAACGTTAATATATACCTTGATACTATAAGAAATCGACTATATAGTTTTCCCCCCGATCTCCGAACTTCAAAACGGTAAATTTGGCGATTTAAACGCGTTCCTACCACGAGCCTGTCAAAGCGGTGACCTTTGACTCATGACGTCACAGAGTGAACCAGTCCGCCATAGCATTAGCATTAGCATACGTAAACAAGTAAAATCTGCTCCAATATTTTTCGATTTTTCGACTGTATTCTCGTACTTTGGAGGCATCATACCTCGTCAGTGTGTTGTTGGAGGGTGTAGCAACACGAATGGAGATGGATTCAAGTTGCACTCGTGGCCAAACGGGGAAAAAATCGGGGAGAAATTCAATGAAATTTGTGCAAAACACGTGGGGAAAGCCAACGAAATGGTCTCGCATTTATTTCGCTCACTAGACTGACGACAGCTGTGCAACAACAGAGATGGCAAGAATGTGTGGATATCCCCCATACCGAAAGAAGCTATTTCCAAGATCAAGACAAATAAATCTTTATCAGAAAGAGAAAATAGACAACCCCTCAGTCTGCCGGAGTGCGTGAGTTATACAGGGACGACCGACCTCGTGGACTCGGCAAGCGACAAACCGTTCCCCTTAAAATTTTGCATCAGTCCCACGGAGTGATCGAACAGCCAATCCTGAATCCTACATCATATGTGTCTGTGTCTTACAGCTATTAACTGAACTGTGATAATCAATGTACTTTTAATCAACTTATTCCCGTATATAGGAAATTCACTTCTGGCACCAGCTTATCCTGATTATTTGGTGTCTTTTTGTATCTCCATGTGAGCACATACATTCTAATTGTTTTGATACAATAAATTGAAATTGATCACCGGAAGAGTAACTGAAACTAACCGAAAGGTGTGAAGCAAACATTTTTTTATGTGAGGGTGTCCAAGAGGGGGAGTGAGAGAATTAAGGTTTAACGTCGCGCGTTCAGCAACAGGGTGTCCAAAAGAAATAAACTGGGCTTCTCCACAGGCGAGTTAGTTATTGTTTCAACATCAAATAGCTTCCTTTGGAATTTAAACTTTGTTTTCATTTGAGAGAACTTATCCCCAGGTATGGATTAGCTCTCGTTTTAACATCAATTGACAAACAAACAATAATTGACAAACACATAATAAAATTAAGCACGTAAGCAATGTAAATAAGCCGGCCTGCCACGGTATAACAATCTGTCCGTCCCGTAAGAACTGAAAAATAATGAACCATACAATGTCAATAAACACACACATATAAAAATAAAGGCGTAAATAACTACATAGTATGCTCTTACAATAACAAATTATCTGTAGATTTTAAATGAATATATATATTATAGTGACATCCACAATAAGCCAAGCCGGCCTAGTTTAATTTTTGCTATATTATTTAGAAGTTTTTTTTAGCACGGAAGAGTAAATTTACGATCCTGTGCATTATAATAACTGATTTATGCCTGAAAAAATGCCAGATAAAAGCAGAAATGTATAAATATTATTGTAAGATCCACAGATAGTTGTAATTTCGTGTATAAAGCATGTAATCAGTGTATTAAACCGGCCTGCCACAGCCTGACACGGCCTGCCACCGGCTTGAAACAGGCCTGACATCAGGACGACCCAGTTTGACCCCAGATTCGCTTGTACATATGGCTCAAATCTATATGACTCGATAGATTCTCCTTCTCCTTTAGTTTCATGATCGCTTACTGCCTCTACATTCTATTCAGTTCCAAGACCTGTATAATCTCCAACGTCACAGTCTTCAACGTGGTTAACGCTGAAATCGGAATCTGTGTCAGAGCTTGTACCGCTGTCTGTGTTATCCGCCATGTTTGACTGGCCGCTTCACTGTGTGACGTCACAGGGTAATGGCCGGGCGGATTTTCTGGGGGTAAAAATCAGGCACTTTGGAGCCGTATTTCAGGATATTGCATCATCGATAAAATTTTGAAAATAATTCTAAACAAGCTGAGTAGCTAGCAGGTCCTCCGCCAAGTAGCCTGTTTGAGAGCATACAGCATATACGCTTCCAATATCTCCTCAAATATAACTTGGAAAGTTGACATGTGTATGTGGAAAGAGACATTCATCTGGAATTGTTGAGACAATTTGAGGAGGTTTGGGAAGCAGTAATGGGTAGTGTAACACTGGAATGTAAGTCTGTAGTTGTATATGGATTTGCGGATGGTGAGGTTTATAAATCGATGAGTGGAATAGATCAAGATATCACATTCACAACACAGATGGGTACAATATGGGTGAGTGAAATCCAAGATGGTCAATGGCAGCCATCTTGGATTACATACTACCTCAATGAAAATCAATACCAATCGCTGTCTAACTGATGTGAAGCACCGCCTTGAGTTTGAAGTCGATTGGTCGAACTGTTCTCGAGATATTGCGTTCACAAGATGTGGGATGGACAGAATCCAATATGGTCAATGGCAGCCATCTTGGATTATGTACCTCAGTGAAAACCAAGTTGATTGGTCAAATTGTTGTCGAGATATCACGTTCACAAGATCCGAGACGGATGGAATCCAATATCGTCAATGGCAGCCATCTTGGATTTGTACCTCAGTGAAAATCAATACCAATGGCCGCCTAATTGATGTGAAGCACATTCTCAAGTTTGAAGTCGATTGGTCGAACTGTTCTCGAGATATCGCGTTCAGAAGATGTGGGATGGACAGAATCCAATATGGTCAATGGCAGCCATCTTGGATTATGTACCTCAGTGAAAACCAATACCAATGGCCGTCTAACTGATGTGAAAAACCTTCCCAAGTTTGAAGTCGATTGGTTGATTTGTTTTTGATATATCGTGTTAAGAAGATGTGGAACGGAGTGAATCCAATATGGTCCATGGCAGCCATCTTGGATTACGCATCTCAGTGAAAATCAAAACCAATGGCCGTTTAACTGATGCAAAGCACATTCTCAAGTTTGAAGTGGATTGGTCAAACTGTTGTCGAGATATCGCGTTCACAAGATGTGGGATGGACAGAATCCAATATGGTCAATGGCAGCCATCTTGGATTTCGTACCTCAGTGAAAATCAATACCAATGGCTGTCTAACTGATGTGAAGAAGCTTCCCAAATTTGAAGTCGATTGGTTGAATTGTTCTCGAGATATCGCGTTCACAAGATCTGGGACGGATGGAATCCAATATGGTCAATGGCAGCCATCTTGGATTATGTACCTCAGTGAAAATCAATACCAATGGCTGTCTGACTGATGTGAAGAACCTTCCCAAGCTTGAAGTTGATTGGTGGAATTGTTCTTGAGATATCGCGTTCACAAGATGTGGGATGAACAGAATCCAATATGGTCGATGGCGGCCATCTTGGATTACGTACTTCAGTGAAAATCAATACCAATGGCCGTCTAACTGATGTGAAGCACCTTCTCAAGTTTGAAGTCGATTGGTCGAATTGTTCTTGAGATATCGCGTTCACAAGATGTGGGACGGACAGAATCCAATATGGTCGATGGCGGCCATCTTGGATTACGTACCTCAGTGAAAATCAATACCAATGGCCGTCTAACTGATGTGAAGCACCTTCTCAAGTTTGAAGTCGATTGGTCGAATTGTTCTCTAGATATCGCGTTCACAAGATGTGGGACGGACGGACGGACGGAAGGACGGACGGAGGGACGGACGGAAGGACGGACGGAAGGACGGACGGCTAGCATTTCCAAGTCCTCCCACCACTTCGTGGCGGAGGACAACAAGCTGAGTAGCTAGCAGGTCCTCCGCCAAGTAGCCTGTTTGAGAGCATACAGCATATACGCTTCCAATATCTCCTTAAATATAACTTGGAAAGTTGACATGTGTATGTGGAAAGAGACGTTCATCTGGAATTGTTGAGACAATTTGAGGAGGTTTGGGAAGCAGTAATGGGTAGTGTAACACTGGAATGTAAGTCTGTAGTTGTATATGGATTTGTGGATGATGAGGTTTATAAATCGATGAGTGGAATAGATCAAGATATCGCGTTCACAACACAGATGGGTACAATATGGGTGAGTGAAATCCAAGATGGTCAATGGCAGCCATCTTGGATTACATACTACCTCAATGAAAATCAATACCAATCGCTGTCTAACTGATGTGAAGCACCGTCTCGAGTTTGAAGTTGATTGGTCAAATTGTTGTCGAGATATCACGTTCACAAGATCCGAGACGGATGGAATCCAATATCGTCAATGGCAGCCATCTTGGATTTGTACCTCAGTGAAAATCAATACCAATGGCCGTCTAATTGATGTGAAGCACATTCTCAAGTTTGAAGTCGATTGGTCGAACTGTTCTCGAGATATCGCGTTCACAAGATGTGGGATGGACAGAATCCAATATGGTCAATGGCAGCCATCTTGGATTATGTACCTCAGGGAAAACCAATACCAATGGCCGTCTAACTGATGTGAAAAACCTTCCCTAGTTTGAAGTGGATTGGTCAAACTGTTGTCGAGATATCGTGTTAACAAGATGTGGAACGGAGTGAATCCAATATGGTCCATGGCAGCCATCTTGGATTACGTAAAGATGTGAAAATAAATACCAATGGCCGTCTAACTGATGTGAAGAACCTTCCCAAGTTTGAAGTCGATTAGTTGAATTGTTCTCGAGATATCGTGTTCACAAGATCTGGGACGGATGGAATCCAATATGGTCAATGGCAGCCATCTTGGATTACGTACCTCAGTGAAAATCAATACCAATGGCCGTCTGACTGATGTGAAGAACATTCCCAAGCTTGAAGTTGATTGGTGGAAATGTTCTTGAGATATCGCGTTCACAAGATGTGGGACGAACAGAATCCAATATGGTCGATGGCGGCCATCTTGGATTACGTACTTCAGTGAAAATCAATACCAATGGCCGTCTAACTGATGTGAAGCACCTTCTCAAGTTTGAAGTCAATCGGTCAAATTGTTCTCAAGATATCGCGTTCACAAGATGTGGGACGGACGGACGGACGGAAGGACGGACGGAGGGACGGACGGAAGGACGGATGGAAGGACGGACGGCTAGCATTTCCAAGTCCTCCCACCACTTCGTGGCGGAGGACAAAAATAAAGCAGGCCACAGGGAACTGCTTTTTATTGGTTTTAGCCTTTCAAAAATTGTGATAACATTCCCCTTTAAGGGTGCACTTCACACTTGCCACGGTTTTGCACGAAGTGGCCCCTCCCTGATTTCATAATAAGGAAGGTCGCCTGTTTTTGACAGCATGGTAATTCTTCTTCCCTCTCTACTAACTACTGATATTTATAGTATCACCTTGCTGGACGTAAACATTTCTTCAAACGGGGATATAACAATTGCTTGCCGATCACACCTACTCGCCACTACAGAGTTAATCGTTTCCGGAATTAAATATCTGGCCGGCCAAAATCCTCACTTTTTCGGAAAACGAAAATGATGATTCCTTTATGGCGATAAAATTTTACAAAAAACGAGTAGGTCGACCCCCTGTTTTTTTCGCCTTTTTAAGATGCCCGTTGGACGGAGAAACGTTCACATTTTGTTTGTTTTCTCTGGATGGTGGGTCGAATTTGATACATTTTCGTACATTTTATGGAGTTTTTCAGAAAAGTTGAAGGTTTAAGGAGGATTGCACATCTTTCCTTTTCAATTTCAATAGCTTACTTGTCTTCTGGAATAATGGCATAAGTGTGCCCATTCGGAAAATATATACTTCTACAGGGGTTTTGTTAAAGATTTTACATAGATTTGAGGCCGAGACCCGAACCCATGTGTATTTTTAACTGCACATCATTTAGGTGTGGAATGCACCCCTAGTGTGTGGCTGGCGATCCCCATTATCCGCCGGGCGGCTGAAGGGGGTAGGTCCGTCATGTAAGATTGTTCTATCGGGTACAATATGCGTGTAGCCCCAGCTGGGACCTAATGATACTGTCATTAGGTCCCACGTACATCCTAGCCACCATCGTCATGTAGATGCCAGAATCGTATAAACAATGATTTAGTTGCTCCTTACCATGCATTTTCCGATAAAACGTATCATGAACTAGTCCGAATCATCCGAACGGCCAACATCTGTTGTCTTTTTGAGTGGGTTTCGCCGCCTTTTGTACCAGTCCCCGCTTGAATTTGTGATCAGCTCCGCCATGTTAGTTTTCACGCTGGAGTGTCGACTGTGCAAACGGTGGCCTCAGTAAAAATTGGAAGTGCACACGCCAACACCAACAAGAGCCCAAGGGGCTTCAATATACGCCCGTACATGTATATCTGGAATTACACTGGTCTGAATTTCTAGATTGTTAATGGCCTTCATCCGAATTGGTAGCTAGCAATCCAGAGAAAGGTCTACGATTTTATGCTTCTGAGAATGTTACATACATCACATCTTATATTGAATGATAAACTGAAATGGGCTGAACTCTTGGTAACTAGGTGACCTTGAAACAAGAGTCAAGAGCTCAAATATCCCACACTGAAATCGACAATAGTCAAACACAAGAAAATAGTAGTTTTCTTTCAAATGGATTCCTTTCAGGCGAGAAAATTTTCCATGAAGGTAGAAGGATGTGAAGAAAGTGATGAAGTAAACCTTTGTTCTTGAGTTAATAAACAGGTCTAAAGTTCATAAAGGACCCCTCTCCCCATTAAATTAGTAAATGTATGGTTTTTATTTCACAAGAATTTAAGTAAATGTAGCCATTTCTTACATGTATCAAACATGAGAGACAACTCCACAGGACAAATGCCATATACATGTAGGGGAGACAAGTCTGAATATTCCAACCTAACACATGTAGGTAGCTGAACTTGACTTTTGACAAATTGATCTCTCTTTGCAATGCGAGTAAGCTATACCCAAAGTTTGTTATCAATCCATACCTTGAAACTAGAGATATCGCATGGACAACTAATGTTAATGGGTGAATGCCAGAATGCAACATCGCATTACATGATCTCGTCTTCAACAGGTATATGAAAATGTGACTTTTAATGATTTCTTGAGTTTGGGGTCACAGAGACCTTGATCTTTGACCCACATTTTGATTTGTTACACATCATGTCCCTCTAATGTATCTACTGGCACAAAAAAGGTTATTTTTAATAATTTCAAATTTTTGGGTCACAGTGACCTTGACCTTTAATCTTGACCTACATTTTGGTACACGACACATTGTCTTCCCTCAATATCTCAATCATCTTCACAAGTCCAGGTAAATCCTAAATCCTTGGAGAGGGTTTACCTTGACATTTTTGGTCTTTCGAGTGAGTTCTTGAGTCGACGCCTCCATTATACAATCTCGTACATTTCATCCACCGCGCTTGTTTTGAATAAGCATGTCCGTATCCCAAGCTTGCGGTTTTTGCTTTGACATCTGATGTTGATTTCAACTTGACATCAAAGCAGTTGAGTCCGCAATGAAATTCAATCCTGTCATATCTCATACCCAGCAGCGGATTGGCCTAATCAACTGGCTTAGCGCGTTCACTGATTGGGTTGATTTAGAGGAAACCTCTTTATCTATTTATATCCAGAACTCATATGGGTAACTAACCAAGCCAGTGTATCGATCCTAACAGATCGATCGATACACTGGCTCGTGAGGATGTGTATCAATGGACACAAAAAATCATGATTTTTAACAATTTCATGATTTTGGGGGTCACAGTGGCCTTGACCTTTGGCCTTGACCTACATTTTGGTATGTGACACATCGTGTCCCCCTCATGTATCTACTGATACAAAAAAAGTTATTTTTAATAATTTCCTGATTTTGGGGTCAGTGACCTTTGACCTTCGACCTTGACCTATATTTTGGTATGCGACACCTCGTTTCCCCCTATTGAATCCATTCACAAAAAATTAGAAATTTTTAATGATTTCCTGATTTTTCCGTGACATTTTGTGTGCAACACATCGTTCCCCCCTAGGGCATCCACTCACCTAAAATTAGAACTGTAGATAGAAAACTGTCAATGATCAATGATTTCCTGATTTTAGGCAACAGTGACCTTTGACCTCTGACCTTGACCTCAATTTTGGTATGCGACACATCGTCTTCACCTAGCGTATCCACTCACAAAAATTGCAACTGTGGATAGAAAACGTTCACAGATATAGACCGGACACGAACACTTCAGTGGTTTCCTGTTTTTTAGGCCAGTGACCTTTGACCTCTGACCTTGACCTTCATTTTGGTACGCGACACATCGTCTCCCCGTAGGGTATCCACTCACCAAAAATTGAAACTGTAAATAGAAAACTGTTCCAGATATAGACCGGACACGGGGGACGGACAGACGGGCAGACAGACACACGGAAACCGCCATCACATAATACGTCCGCTTTTTTGGCGGGCGTATAAAAAAACAAAAAATCATGAAATAATTATAACCATCTGAAAATCTAATCATTTCATCAGTCAACATTCAGGAAGCTCTCACCAAAGTTTCGTCAGGCCCGACTTGATAGATCTACAGATATTCAGCGGACAAGAACATGTTGATGGGCATAGATAGCAGTGCAAAAGCTGAGCCATCAATAAATAATAAAAAAAAATAATTAAAAATCATGAAATCATCATAGCCACCTGAAAATCTAATCATTTAATCAGTCAACATTCAGGAAGCTCTCACCAAAGTTTGGTCGGGCCCAACTTCATAGATCTGCAGATATTCAGCGGACAAGAACATGTTGACGGATGGACGGATGGACGGACGTACATGGCAACGACAAGACCCCACAGCCCTATGGGCTGAGGGGTAACAAATGTTAATGGATGAATGGACAGAATGCAACATCGCATTACACGACCTCGTCTTCAACAGGCATAAGAAAATGTGACTTTTAATGATAATGATTTCTTGATTTTGGGGTCACAGTGACCTTGATCTTTGACCTTGACCTCAATTTTGGTACACAACACATCGTCTTCTCTCAATCTATCAATGCACACAAAAAAATCATGAGTTTTAATAATTTCCTGATTTTGGGGTCACAGTGACCTTGACCTTGACCTAAATTTTGGCACATGACAAACCGTCTCCCCTCAATTTCCCAATGGACACAAAAAAAATCATGATTTTTAACAATTTCACAATTTTGGGGTCACAGTGACCTTGACCTTTGACCTTGACCTACATTTTGGTATGTGACACATTGTGTCCCTCTAATGTATCTACTGACACAAAAAACGTTATTTCTAAAAAATTCCTAATTTTGGGGTCAGTGACCTTTGACCTTGACCTAATTTTTGGTATGCATCACTTCATTTCCGCCTATTAAATCCACTCACAAAAAATTAGAAATTTTTAATGATTTCCTGATTTTTCGATCACACTGACCTTTGACCTCTGACCTTGACCTACATTTAATATGCAACACATTGTCCCTCCCCTAGGGCATCCACTCACCAAAAATTAGAACTGTAGATGGAAAACTGTCAACGATCAATGATTTCCTGATTTTTGGCAACAGTGACCTTTGACCTCTGACCTCGACCTCAATTTTGGTACGCGACACATCGTCTCCACCTGGCATATCCACTCACAAAAAATTGCAACTGTGGATAGAAAACGTTCACAGATATAGACCGGACACGAACATTTCAGTGATTTCCTGTTTTTTAGGCCCGTGACCTTTGACCTGTGACCTCAACCTTCATGTTGGTACGCGACACATCGTCTCCCCGTAGGGTATCCACTCACCAAAAATTGGAACTGTAAATAGAAAACTGTTCCAGATATAGACCGGACACGGGGGACGGAAAGACGGACGGACGGACGGACGGACGGACAGACGGATGGACGGACAGACGGACGGAAACCGCCATCACATAATACGTCCGCCTTTTGGGCGGGCGTATAAAAACGTGGTCATCCGATTATTGCTTCCGACAGTGAATGAATGAATTTGAATGAATGAATTTTTCAGTAAAAATTTGTCTGCCTAGCTTACGACCACGTTTGTGGTGTTGGCGTGTGCACTTCCGGTTTTTACTGAGGCCACCATTTGCGCAGTCGACACTCCAGCGTGAAAACAAACATCGCGGAGTTGATCATATATTCAAGCGGGGACTGGTACAAAAGGCGGCGAAACCCACTCAAAAGGACAACAGAAGTTGGCCGTTCGGACGATTCGGACTAGTTCATGATACGTTTTATCGGAAAATGCATGGCAAGGAGCAACTAAATCATTGTTTATACGATTCGGGCTTCTACATGACGATGTTGGCTAGGATGTATGTGGGACCTAATGACAGTATCATTAGGTCCCAGCTGGGGCTAAATTAGTTCAACAAGCTGAACCCTGCTGACATTTAATTTTGTGATATTGACAATGCAGGGTTCAGCCGTTGAACCGAAATTTCCTATCGCAAAATTTTCGCCTCCCGACCTGGGTAACAGCGGGTGGATTTGCTCTCATAAAAAAGCAATAATACCTACCGCTTTGTGCTCGTTTGGATAGAATACGTATTTGCCTACTTCCCTGGCCATTTATTTTCTCTGTCCAGCTCCTTTCATTTCCATAAACGACAAAAGAAAAAAATATTATCGCGGACGATCTTCCAAACACGAAATCCGCCGCCATTTTCGAACACTGTCACGTGACCCTGATTCTCTCATGTGAGGTTATTCTAAATTCAGGATTACAAGAGTCGGAAAAACTGAATCCGCTCAGTCGACCCAGTCGCTTAGGGAGATGAAAAATCCCATGAATTACCTTTCTCAGTATGTGCCTTCCATTATGCTTGATATCGATAGTTACAATTTTACATTTAAATGCAGATAATGCGACAGCCTTATGAATGAGCCGTTTCCTACCTTCCTGTCTACAATCCCGAATTTACAAATTAGTCTTGTGCCACCATAGTGACATTTCAAAATGGCGGCGGATTTCGTTTTTGGAAGATCGTCCGCGATGATATTTTTTTCTTTTGCCGTTTATGGAAATGAAAGAAGATGGACAGAGAAAATAAATGGCCAGGGAAGTAGGCAAATACGTATTCTATCCAAACGAGCACAAAGCGGTAGGTATTATTGCTTTTTTATGAGCGCAAATCCACCCGCTGTTACCCAGGTCGGGAGGCGGAAATTTTGCGAAAGGAAATTTCGGTTCAACGGCTGAACCCTGCATTGTCAATATCACAAAATTAAATGTCAGCAGGGTTCAGCTTGTTGAACTAGGGCTAAATATGCGTGCAATATACTTGCCCCTTTTCAATACTTCATTGAACAGGTTGGGGAAAATACCTTGATCGAGGTATTATACCTTGATCGGGGTATTATACCTTGATCGAGGTATTAGCCTATACCTCGATTGGGGTATAGGGCTATCAGGGTACGAATTATAAAATGTTAAGGGCAGCCATTTCAAGGCCACTTTGGCCTTGCTGGCATCTAATTACCTAGAATTTGCAAAGGGGCACCAAGGCAAACAGGGAGGGCATACAAAGCCATTGGCTTGTGCATAGCCTTGGGTGTAATTCGCGCCAGGGTGCGAAATACACCCAAGGCCATGCACAAGCCAATGGCTTTGTATGCCCTCCCTGTTTGCCTTGGTGCCCCTTTGCAAATTCTAGGTAATTAGATGCCAGCAAGGCCAAAGTGGCCTTGAAATGGCTGCCCTTAACATTTTATAATTCGTACCCTGGGCTATGTCAACTTCAGTTTTTATATATTTATGGAAAATGTGGACATTCACACACATGCCGGACTGCATGAATCTTTCAACAGCATCCATTGCTTCATTATTCCATGATTTTCACGGCAAGGTATTACTTCGTTTTATGCGACTGATCACTCAAATTAGCCACTTCAATATTTCAAAAATGAAACATGGCTTCAAATGACATATTCGGTGAAATTTATTCTGTAAATGAAAAAAGCATGGGGTGGTATACTTCCATATCAAGGTCATGCGCAAATCGCAGGATTTGAGAGGCAATGTCTAGTTAATAAATCAAGTTTAACTGACAGATACTTAATCTAAACTGCTAGCATGTGCACATAAAAAACAGACCTCTGCTCTGGGTATTATGACCATGCCATGTGTATGCCTGCTAGGAGATTGTGCATTGCATCAGACAATTTAATCAAATTTATTCATCAGTCAGTGCATCTACATTCATGCAACATGGATATGACTTTGAGATGGAAGTATGCCATCACATGCCATTTTCATTTACATAATAAATTTCACCGAATATGTCATTTGAAGCCATGTTTCATTTTTGAAATATTAGAGTGGCTAATTTGATTGATTAGTCGCATAAAACGAAGCAATAAGTTGCTGTGAAAATCGTGGAACAATGAAGCCATAGATGTTGTTGAAAGATCCATACAGTCCAGGTATGTGTGGATGTCCACATTTTCCATAAATTGACAAAAACTGAAGTTGACATAGCCCTATACCCCAATCGAGGTATAGGCCTATACCTCGATCGAGGTATAATACCCCGATAAAGGTATTTTCCCCAACCTGTTGGATGGTTCCCCACAGTCACACGTAGGCCCATGTTGTAAGGGATTGATGTATCATACATGATGGATAGACCCTGAAGGGTCAAAGGAAGCTCGAATTAAGTCTGCAGGGTTTATGATGAGGACATATGCTGGACAGTTTTACGGAGGGCAGTAGGCCTACTCTATAGACAAGCCCGTAGGCTGGTTTGGCAACGGGGGGGTTTGGTAGAGAATATTGCGGAACTGCTAAAGCTCCGCGCTCCTAAATGGCTGTCGACGCATTCTGGCCGATTTCCGGCATACAAAAACGACGTATCATCACTATATAATCAACTGCATTTTGAGATTGTTTTTGTGATTTTTTCTCGTCATTTAGAAGAAAAATTGAGTTGATAACTTTTGAATGCAAAAGAAATATTTTTTCCTTTCCAAAATTCGAACTATACGCAGTGATCTCGAAGAAAGTAACATTTCAGCAGAGGGTTGGAGAGCGTTGACGTGTTTGAAGAGAAATATGTGAACACAAAAACAGAAATAATATGAACGCAATTTTGATTTCTAAATTTGATAAGCAGATAATCGTCCAATAAAGCGAATGCAATTTCTATGTAAATTAACATCTAAAACAGTTATTGGTCATTGTGAACGGAACAGAAGAATGAGCAAATCAGAGCATTTAACCCAAACAGCAACGTGCCCCTCCAGTGCAAAGTCACCGCTCCGTGAAAACCCTGGCCTACAGGGCGGCGCGAAGCGCCGCGGGGGAAAAAACCGGCCTGTTTATCTGGTCACATTAGGACCAAAATCATGAAAAAGTCACCCAGCTTTTGTTGAAACTGGGGGGGGGGGGGAGCCCCCACCCTCTCCAGCTGAATGTGTAGCAATGCCAGGTCAATCGCTCCTGGCCCATGGATGCCCGCATGAAGGTCCTTCCGTGCACTCTGAATTTTTTTCCCCCCCCGGCAGCGGAACTCGGTCTGCTCTGCGGGGGGGTGCGTACGCACCCCCCGAACCCCCCCAGCCTACGGGCCTGAAGAC